>VWZZ01008257.1:93161-159964 GCA_013399095.1 Psophia crepitans
TTTGCCACATTAAACCTCATCCCGTTGCTCAAACCTAACTAAGAAGCTAGAATCTGATAGTCTGCTTCTCTGAGTCTCCTGATAAAAAAAATATGTTTGCTTTGTTAAAAAAAAAAAAAGAAAATTCACATTCTTTCTTAGAAGTTTGCCCTGTACTCACGCAAATTAAAATTTAAAGTGAATTTTAATATATATATGTACAGGATAGAACCAAAAGCTTTAAGACCAAATGCTTAACATTGGATTAAACTGTGTGTGAAAATGTTGAAATTGTTTAATGAATTATATGTTGTTTAATAAATTGACAGTTGTCTATGGGAAAATACCCATTTATGCATAAAAAGTAAAATACAACATGAATTTCTAAAACTGTCTATCTATCTATATAGATATAGGTTTCACAAAGATTTCCCTTTTTTTTTTTTCCCCTGTAAGTATTTCCATGCTATTGTAAAATACCATTTTTTAATTTTTGTCCTTTAGTGTGCCCTGAGTATTTTCTTTCAAAATCTTGAGTCTGGAAAATTCTCATGTACAATGTCTTAGATTTGTGAGGTAACTATCCTGTGCCAAATTTGTACTCAACAAGAGAATTCTGTGGAATTCTACACTATAAAAAGAAATAGGATTTTAAATCTCCAGGTAAATCTTGATAATTGATATTACAGTTAAGATACAAGCATTAGATAATATTTTGCTCATTGTGGTGAGAATTGTAGTTGTATTTGATTAACTTAGAGAAAATCATCAACAACAAAAATTTTTAGTTGGGTTTTACAGCAAAAGTGATTGCAATTTTGAGAAACATCCTAAGAATTTCCTAGATATCTGGTGAATATTACTTATATCCTGATCTAATACTTAAATGAGACTTGCTTAATGATTTTTTTAATTGATTTAAATTTTCATTAATTTTGAAGTAATCATTGCCTTTATTGCATTATTTTATTATTTTAAACAAGATTTTAATTTTTGAAAAAAATACAAGTAATTTAAAGAACACACATACCAAAATATACACATAAACAAACACATGCTTACAGATTACAGAGTGTACTTTTCAATAATCACACACTCAGAGCTATTTACAGCCCTCTCTTCTTAAGGACTCGATAACTGGTCCTGAGGAGGGGGAAAACATAGGTTCTGGCAATAACTAGATAAAGAAAAATCATATTAGAATACCAAACTGCCTCAAAAAGCTTGTTACACAAGGTTGTCAATGACATTGTTGTAATAGAAATGTCATTGAAGCATATGCAGCCTGTCTTTGAAAGGCATAACTTAGCAAAGCAAAGCAAGGAACACATTTATGTAGCTGAAACAAAAGTAACAAGGCAGGACATAGAATTTTGAAAGAAAAAAATTATACTCAATGAGTTTCTTGAATTAAGAAAGCCAAGGTTGAAAGAATGCAGGTCTGTGCTACATGAGCAATCGTTAAATGTAAGTAATTTAACAATCTAAAAATAGTTATTTATTTACATGTGAATAAACTACTATTATATGTAACTCTGATCTTCACTTAAGACCATGCAATTTTGGGTGATGAATGGAATGCTTGATGATATAGCTGCCTGATTGTCAGGCATCTTTAAAACTGATACATTAAAACTTTTCCTTAGAAATATTAACCACTATTACAACTGGAAGGAATGGATTGAATTTACTGCTTCTCGGTGATACATTTCTCAGAAAAGTAAGGGTTTTTTCCTGATGTTTCCAATAGGAAATTCTAAGATTTATCAAATAAATAACATCTGAATTATTTTTTTAGTCTAAAATTGATTCAGATAGATAGGGATAGATTAACAGTTAGAAAGAATTGAAGGAGAATAAAGAACAGGAAAAAAATAAACACAAAAAGTCAAATCACAACATGTTTCAAGTTATTTTTTTAGTTAGTGTTCTGGATTTTCTGGTTTAGTATGGAAAAAAATATAATCCCTACAATCTTTAAAAAATTCAAATTTCAGTTCTTCAGTTGAAATATTTTATTCAAAAACATTCTAGGAACTTTTACTGGAGATGTAAAGAATCATTGAACACCACGGTCAAAGCATGAAACTCATCACTTCATAACTAAGACAATTAGTATCAAAGGCCTTTTTAAAAAATATGACATTAAAGGCCAAAATAGTGTCTGGACTTTCTTAAGTAGTCTCCTAATAATAAATAATAAAATAAACAGTTGGCATTTGCAAGATAACATTCAGGATAGTTCAAAATTACCTAGGATTTAGATTGAGCCTTTTCAGAAATTTGTTTTCTTGCAGTGGAAACACTATTTCTGATATCCTGAAAGAATTTGGAAAAAAGTTAAAATTAAAAATTAATTTTTGAAGGTATTTTTTCTATTTTTTCTTAGAAATTAATTTTAAATATAAAACAGATGAATTTTAGAAGTAATTTTCAATTTTTAAAAAATATTTCGAGAGAAACATTCCAATCTACTCCACAGAACTCTCAGAATGATGTTGGAAGGTGGTCAGTGTTATTGCTGTGTATTATGCTTTGCTTCTTACAAGCCTAATTCTTTAGAGACTATTGACCTTATTGTATTTCTTATTTTTAATGATGTTCCCTAATAGTTCAGTTTTACGCTTCCTTTTGAATTTGATTTTTTTTTTCTGTGTATACTGCCCCTATTGGTCTTTTCCATCGGAAAATAAGGAAGACATAACTGGACTTTGCTTGTTCATTCACAGAGAATGAGCAGTTTTCAGTGGGTTATACCATGCTTCGCAATATCTTTTGGTCCCTTTGCAAGCTCTTTACTTCCTGGGCACAACAATAAGAATAACACCTCAATTAGAGAGGAATCTTGGGTTGGGGTGGGGTGGTGAAGTATATCTTTAAACACTTTTAAACTAGAGCTTGCAGGGACAAGATGAAAAGAGACAAATAAATTCGACTCAATATTCCAGGATGCTGTTTTCCAGTTATATGCTCCTGTATTTCTTTATCTTAAGAAGGAGTAGGATTTTCCAATACTTATTTATTAAAAAAGCCAATGTTTAATTTTTCAAAACTGGAGATCTGAGCGTAGTTTAAAATATTTAATGCCTTTGTGCAGACTGGAATATAAAATTCTCAAGATATTTCTTCTATTTTTCTTGCTTGTTTGTTAGTTTTTTCAGGTTTAGGTTTATCACAGAACTGGTAGGATGAAGAGACACTGATTGTCTTTCTGAGTAATAGGAACTGTGCTGACCATACTGTCTGTAAGGATCTCTCAGAAGCGTAGATGACAAACAGTTCAAAACATGTACTAGCAGCAACATATGGCAATCTAAGTCAAGACAGCATGATTCCTCTGGGGTCTCAGCAAACAGGAGCTTTCATTTACGTTGCACATTCCATAGTTGGTATGATTTTATAAGTACTGTCAGCTGACTGTCTGCAAACAGGTATTTGCTACAACTCAGATTTAAGACAGTTGCAAATAAGAAGACTAAACTAAGTGGTTAGCAGTCCTTGATTTATTTTGCTTAACTATGTTCTTCATTAAAAATAATGCTTTCATATAAAATAATTTTAGTACTTTCCTCTTCTTCACTGTGTTACTGGAATGAAACTTGATACAGAACCTTTCTAAATCAGATGGTGTAGAACCTTCATCCTGTAATTAGGGGTGGATGGAGCTCAGAAAGCTTTGAGTTTTGGATAATCTTCCCAAAGTTAGGATGCTTAGCACAAATTTTTATGAAACTATCTGGCTGAGGTGATGGCTTTGCAAGTAAAATTCATCTTCTACCATTTTTCTGATACTTCATATACATTGACTAGTAATAATGAAATTATTAATATTGAAAGCATTCTCTAAAGTAAGCAATTAGAAACAGGTATGTGAGGGGATATTGAAAGATCCAGAACAGTTCAGAAAGGAATTCAGCAAGTTAGTATTTCACATGTGCTCCTACCATTTTCCTACTTAATATTTGATCTTTTCTCCATTTTGAGAATGGAAAAAGTCCTTGCACAAGATGACCTTTATTCTTTGCACTGAAATGGCAAGTTTCTTTTGCTCTTTATTTCATCTTCCAGAAATTGTGAAGATATGATCATATGTGAATGTGTAAGTTTTTATGGCTTGTGTCATCACTTTATTTATCCAGCCATTTAATCCCTACAGATCAGACACAGCATTGTGCATATGACTTTGAAGCTGTTGCTATTAACTTCAGGTGTAGTAAGACAGGACCCAGCATTTACAATTTCATATCGTGTAGAACTCCATTGACAGAAGAAAATAACCAAGGCGCTTAATAGTCCTTGTAGAATACTATACCTACAATTCATTCTGCTTTAAACCTGACGTCTTTACCTTAACCTCGAGGGGTTTTTTTCATGCTTTCTTTAGAAAAAAGAGTTTATTTCAGCTTCTCACGAATTTACATACATTATAAATTAATTATTTTTTTAAAAAAGGTGTCTCCTTGTCGACAGAGTCAAAATGTCTAGTTGTAACAACATTCAGCCACTTCGAATATATCTGATTTATAGACATAAGCACTTTACTATGAGAGCTACATTTATTAGGTACATTTAGGTATCATGGGCATTTCTTGTCTAATAATAGTTCATCAGCTTGTACTGTAGCATGCTGACATTTGCAATTCTTTCCTCAGTCTCAGCAGGAGATTCAGTGTTTTATATTTTCATTTGCCAGACAGTTACAGACCAGTAGTGTGAACATACATTTTCCCTCTTTTTGTTTTTAGCAGAAATACTTTTATAAACAAATCACTCATGATTAAAGAAAAACTAAGTGGACTTTCTCAAAGCTGAATGAGTGTGATTGTTGACGTGTGTGTTTTTTAGGAAAGTACATAAAATAAATGTTTCCTTTTTCCTTTTTTTTTGTTGTTTTCTCTTAAAAATTCTCAGTGGTTTGCTTTATGACCACGGTTTTAAAGAACAAAAAACCAAAGCAGTGAAAAGTTTAAAAGTCAAATATTATGGACAACATTTGTGTGTGTGTGTTTTGGTTTTATTTTAATAGATTTGGTAGAAGGAAATGTACAGACAAGAAATGATGAATAGTCTCTAAAGACAGCTAGTTTGAGCTTGTCTCTGATAGCATCCTGTACACAGGTATTTTTTTAAAAAAAAATCTTCAGATCTGATAAACATTATCTTGCATATTATTAAGTTGCTCCAGAGCTGGATGCAGTATTCCAGCTGGGGTGTCATAGGAGTTGAGTAGAGGGACAGAATCACCTCCCTTGACCCACTGGCCATGCTTCTTTTGGTGCAGACCAGGACACAGCTGGCTTTCTGGGCTGTAAGCGTACATTGCTTACTCATGTTGAGCTTTTCATCATGCCCAAGTCCTTCTCCTCAGGGTTGCCTTCAATTCATTGTCTGTCCAGCCTGTAGTTAGTGGTTAGTTTTAGTGGTTAATAGGTGGGGTGGGTCGGTTGGACTAGATGATCCTGGAGGTCTCTTCCAACCTTAATGATTCTATTCTATTCTAGTTGAGCTAGGGATGCCTGAAGGAGTGTGTGGCACTGTGGGAAGCCCACACTGCAACAGGCTCCTGGCAGGACCTGTGAATCAGTGGAGAGAGGAGCCCACACTGGAGCAGATTTGCTGTCAGGACTTGTGACCCTGTGGGGGACCCATGCTGGAGCAGGTCTTAATGAACTGCAGCCTGTGGGAAGGACTCACTTTGGAGAAGTTCAGGTAGGACTGCCTTCCATGGGCAGTACCCCATGCTGAAGCAGGGGAAAAGTGTGAGGAGTCTCCCTCCTGAGGAAGAAGGAACAGCAGAGACATCATGTGATGAACTGACTGCAACCCCAGTTCCCTGTCCTCCTGCAGTGCTCAGGGGTAAGAGGTAGAGAAAATCGGGAATAAAGTGAAATGCAGGAAGAAGGGAGGGTGGGGGTAGGTGTTTGAAACTAGGGAAAGAATTGCTCTTGTTTTCTCATTATTTGACTCTGATTTGATTGCTAATAAATGAAATTAATTTTTCTGAGTTGAGTCTGTTTTGCCTGTGACAGTAATTGGTGACTGATCTCTCCCTGTCCTTATCTCAACCCAGGAGTCTTTCATTGTATTTTCTCTTCCCTTTCCGACAGAGGAGGGGATTTACAGAGCGGCTTTGGTGGGCACTAGGTGTCCTGCCTGGGTCAACCCACCACAAAAATATATTTAATTTGGTGTTTTTAAATAATCTATTGCTTTTATGGTACAATAATTTTCTCTGTTCTTTTATTTTAAGTAAGAATTAAATAAGCATCGGATTTACTTTTAAGTACTCATTTGTTTCTTTTTCTTGTTAAATCCTTAAATTTGTATTTCTCCAAGTAAGTGTGTAGTGACTGTAATGTAACTCACTATGTCTTTAATTTTTTCACTGGTATTCTCAAGGAAAATGTGCAGATTTACAGCAATGAATTGTTTCTGATTGCAATTTTGGGGAGATGAATCGTGTGTGTCAGGCATGGCAGACAAGACAGGCCATATCCTAGAAATCCTTACGATTCCTCCTGTGCCCACTGTCACTGAAATATCTGTTCAGGGTAGCAGTAAAAGGAAATAAAACAAACAAGAAGGTATTTTCTTTCCTCTTTTGTCCCTTAATACTTATCTATTATTTGGTTATGAATAGGAATTCGTGGAACTCACTTTTTATCCTGAAGCTACTGACTGCAACAGCTTACTGGACAGGATTTTTTTTATTTCTTTGGAGGTCTTTCATTGTGGAGTAGATTGAGTTAAGTAAGGAAGCAGTGAAACTTATTTAAACAATAAATTTTCATGCTTTGCTTAGTAATTTAGGTATTTCCTGAAGAAATGCTGTTCCTCACCAGCTGAAACAAGTTATTACAACTTTCAGTTTGGTTTTTTTAGCATTTTTTAACTTAACATGCATTTTTGTAGATACTTCTGATCTTCAGGTTTGTTTGTAGGTAACAAATTAAGATCCTGATTATACCTAAATGATGGTTCACTTCTTATTGGTTTTGACACTTTCATTAAAAAGGAAAATAAAATTAAACTATGCATAAGCAAAATAGAAGTTTGATAAAATACAATGTCTCAGACACATTAAGAAATTAAAAGATATATTTAAAGTTGCTTTTGAGTGAAAACTACTTGATTTATAATAAAGGAAGCACGTGCAGGTTAGCAAATTTATTAAAATATGTATCATCTTCCTAACCTTTTGAATCTCATTTTATGGCACCTTCTTTCTATTCATATATGGGAAAAAGCTTTCCTGATTTTCAGAGGTCCTTTGTGACCACTGCTTGTTACTGACCGAACAAGTTGAGATGCAAGAAATTATTTCTATGCAAAGACAAAAACTTGTCTAGAAATTCAAGGTCTTTTCGGCTTATTTTATTATAACCCTTAATGAACCTTTAAAATTATATGTATCTTTAAAAAAAATCTAAATAAAAAAATTAACAAATAAATGGAACCACAAAATGTAACTAGGAGAAACAGTTTAATATCTCATAGGCAGAACATGCATTAACAGAGTAACACGCAGTTTAAAAATACCAACATACCTAGCAGCCAGCCTAAAGATACCTTATAAAATCTTTGATGATAACAGGTCAAAGAAAGGTATTTTCCTTAGTAAGAGTACAAAATGTTCAAAGAGACAGAATGGAAACAAAAAATGTCTGTGACCATGCCCACATGCAATGAGAAAGAAAAACAGTCTGTTAAATTCTTGAAGTCAGGAGAAACCTGAAAATGAATACCAAATGCAACAAACCAAAAGTTTGGTTTTTTTTAAATCATACCCATCATAAGTAATAATCATAATAACCATAATAGTAATAATAAAACAATAATAAATGAAAGAAAAAGAAAGCACTGACAGGATTAGTATGATTAGATAGATAATTAGTTTCCTATAAAACTTCTTGAGGTAGAGGTCTGTGGTTTTTTTCCCAGTATTTGTGCAAATTTGTCCTATCCCATAGAATCTTCCATATTTTCGCCACAGAAAACCAAAGTTTTGAATTAAAGTACACCATAGAAAAAAGTCTTATGAAGCAGTAGTAGAAAAATTTTAACCAGTGAAAACTTAAACTTTCTAGCAACTTAATGTGAACTAGTATGGTTTAGATCCTCAGAGATGATTTAGAGTTATGAGAATGAGGATTTTTTGTTTTGAAGAAAAAAAGCCATGCAAGTTTATATTTTCCCTCCTGATGTTCACTGGATATTGCAGTATGTCCATTTGCTTATTGCATGTTTTGTTTCCTTTCATATTCTTTTAACTTGGGGACTGTCACTATAAAGTGAAAGGGGATGCATAAGTGGGGTGAAAGATCAAGACAAGATGATCATGAACGTCAATGTTACACAGTTTTTGATTGTGTAATAACTAAACTGTGTCTATGTAACAGCTAAAATAAAACATTAAAATATTCTGTACTTGTTTTTCCTACTTATCTTTACCCTCATTAATTTTTTTAATATAATGTTATCTATGTCTCTATCAAAAATACTTTTATTCTGAATAATAATTATTTTAGAATATTATGTGCCCCGCCCCCTCTTCCTGTCAGATTAAAGGCACAGCCAGCCATGGTGAACACCACTCTATTTAAGAAGGAGCTGAATGGGAGAAGGTCATAGGTCTATGTGTATTATATGATGCAGGATTCAGCATCTGAGCAGTACAGATCTAAATACAAAAACTCAGTCCTCTTCATACTTTCCACTATGTAAAAGTAATTGATGCATATTATTTATATTCAAGTTCCTTACAGAAACCTGAACTGTTAATCAGCTGCCTGCAGAAGATTCACTTTTACATCTAAAATTTACTTGACTTATTTCAAATAATAGACATTTAAAAACCATAATTTAATAATACATTATTCATTAACAGCAAAGCATATGTACCTCATCTATATCTTCCGGTGAAGATTAACACCTGTTTTGTAACACATTACTTTTGTTTGTCTGTCAGTATGATAGGTTTATTGTACGTGAAAAACTCAGCAGTCAGACACTGTCTGGAATTTAAGTAATACCAGGAAATCCTTAAAAGCTGCACCTAATCTTTCATACATATTTAAATACTGGAATATGGTTATGTCTGGGACTTTCACTGGCATTCACTTCAGTAGATTACATAGTGTCTGGCCATATAAAAGCCTGAAATCTGTTTTAATGTAAAATAAATAATTTTAATTTCAATTACTATATGCAATTTAATTAATTAGTATTAGCAAATACTGTAAAATTATTCTAATTTGGGCATAGAGATTTGTAATTATAAAATATAATTCTCTTTCTGATTTCTTACGAGCAATTTCTTTTTTTTTTTCTCTCAGCAGACCATTTTTTTTCTTCAACACGTTTTATAGAAATCCCCTTGAGAGACATTAGATGTTTCAGTAGGATATTAGCTGACAACCAACCTGAAAAGTAGAAGACATGATTCCCAGTCAGCAGAAAGCCCAGTGATTTATTACTTTTGATTAGTTTGAGATTCTCATTTGTCTTCAAGGACCTAGAAAGCCAGTCAAAGATTTCTGGGAAATGATAGACTTTTAAGAACTTCAATAGCTTCTAATCAAGAGCTTACCAATTGATCACTAAACCGCAGGTTCATGTGATCATATATTTTAACTGCTTTACAACTTAAATACTTTGAATAGCTACAGCAAAATAACATTTTAAAAGATGTTAAGGAATATACAGTGTTGTGAGCTCATTGTTCAAGTACAAAATGTTACCCATTCTTCAAATCACCAGAATACCTCTAAATGTGAGTGAGAAGATGGTGGGACAATGACAAGTGGCAAATTCTGTGTCAGCAAATGCTTATCTCTCTCAAATCAGTGTTTGACTATAAGATTTGTGGTTTATTTATTTATTTATTTTTAAGTGAGAAAAAATATGCATTTGTTTCAGATGTACAAATCAAAACAAACTACAGAAAAAATGGTCTTGTGACTGGATCATAGGAAGATCTGAATATATTTCTAATTCTGCATTTCTAGTTGTTTTTGATATAGCTGCAGTTTGCCTTTCTAGCAATCCAGAAAACAGATTTATGAGCTTCGATGTTTTAATCGAAAGCCATACATGATTATACATGTAAACACAGACTGAAGCACGTAAATGCAGCCCTACATTTCATCATAAATTTTCCCAGAGAAGAATGTAAATTGTGTAATACTTGTTCAGATTAAAGTTAATCTAAACTCTTTGCATTTATTCATGGTTTTACAAATGATACTTCCTTTCCATACATTCATGATTTTCAGACAATATTTCCTTTCAGCCAACTCTTTTCCTCATCTGTGGAATCTACTTAGTCTCTCCTCACATATAAAGTGTTTCGTGAAACTGATCATCCTGATCATTTAGATTTAGCACCTTCGGAACAAAACTGAAAAATTTAACAGAAAAAGAAAACAGTAAAGCTACTAGGGAAGAACTTAGTCATTCCTCTTTATAAAATAACCTAAGCCTTAGAATATGGGAGCATATTTTTGAATCTGGACTTAAGGAATATTTATTCATTTTGCTTGACAATTGTTAATTTATATGCCCATATAGTCACAGACATTAAGTTGGATATGAAAATTAGCCTAATCTATAATAAGAAAATACCCAAAATAAATGAAATACTTGGGATATTTTCAAATAATACTTTCAGTGCCATAACCCAAAACACTGTGGCAGATGAGTAATAGAATATCCAAATACCATTTCAGTAGAATGTGCAAAGGAGTATCACTGTGAGGGTGGTGAGGCACTGGAACAGGTTGTCCAGAGAAGCTGTGGATGCCCCATCCCTGGAAGTGTTCCAGGCAAGGCTGGATGGGGCCCTGGCCAACCTGATCTGGTAGGTAACATCCCTGCCTATGACAGTGGGGTTGAAACCAGATGATCTTTTAAAGTCCCTTCCAACCCAAGCCATTCTATGAGTCTATGAGTATCTTCTGTTTCAACTGTAAGAGTGTCTCATGTCAGTTTTGGATACCAGGTTGTGTAGGGGTTATGAGTTATTTTAATGTACACCAGTAAATAAAACCTCACTAAATGGGAATGTGATTAGATCCTTTTTCTTTATTGAACAGGATACAGTGAGTTAAAGATTACATTTGAGCTTTCAGCTTAAGGCTGAAGTGACAAGGCCAGTCTTCTATCAAAGAAGAGGTCTTGATCCCTAATGCTACCCTGCCCCATACCACCCCTCCTTCCTTTCTCTTGCCTTATCTCTGACAGTGTATTTTCTTTCTCTTCTTTATACCATTACTAGGTAACTCATTGACTTGGAAGAATATTACTCATTCTGGGGAGGAGGGAGGAGAGAGGTATTAGTTTAAATTTGTTCATGGAAAAAATTTGTTGTGCTCCAATTTTAGTACAACATAAATGGCAGTTATAAGAGAACAGGAAAAGTAGAGTTTTTGTGGTGAAACTACCATTTTCAGTTTGAAATACTCACCATATGTATATATCACATGGTATATGTGCATAATCTTGAATGCAGCATACTATGGAAGGCCAAGACAAACCCTTAGCTGGTGCAAAAATCATGTAGCTACACTGAATTCAATCTATGTTGACATAGTTCTGATGGAATGTAATACGATTAATCAGCTTGTTAAATAACTTTTGTCCTAATGGACAGAGGACAATAAATTTCAAGAGTGTTACATTATCATATTTATTTTTAAATAGATGACCACATTAGAGGAGAAAAAGTTTATTAAGCTATGTTTATACTGCAGAATAACCCAAAGCAGGGGAGTGAGCTTGATCATGGCATCCCTCTGAAAGGGAAACCTGTGAATGGACTCACCATTTAGCAGATTTCAAAAGACCAGAGTAAGAGATCAGTTCTGAGGTACGAATCTTTATAGAAGACAGGTTTCACTACTTCAGTTTCTCAATAAACTACTAAGAGAATTATTGTAATGTTATCATTTAATATGTCATTTCATGTCTTGAAATTCTCTCCAACATTCATCAGTTGCACATAATGACAACATGAGGGAACACCCTCAAGCATGAGGGAAATCTCAAATTGCTTTGAAGCCTCAGCAGGAAAATCTAAAGTGTTAAATATTTTTTATTTTTATGGCTGTATGTGGACTTTATTCAGCCTTGAATATTAATCAGTAGTACCTGTAATCTGTGAAAGTATATGCAGAAAATAAATGGAAATTAGTAAACTATGGCTAAAAGAAATGCATTCTTTCTCTCCACAGAAAGAGAACATATTTTGTAACAAACTATTCAGACGGCTATTACGTGGTCTCCTACAGATGTCAAATCTCCATAAGTGAGACAGGACTCTGAAAAAGCATATAGTTTGTCACCAGATGAAAAGGCAGGGCATATAAACTGAGGCATTGGAGCAATATATTACTGGAGACTAGATGCAAGCAGTAATACATGAACACTGTGAACATAAAAGCTATTTCATTCTTCCTGTGGTGGAACATTTTACAAAGTGCTTTCATTATTGTACTGCATTTCTATGTGACATTTGCTTCTGGAATGTTTTCTACTGTTCTACTGTTGTTTTTCTCTCCCTGTTTCTTTTTTCCCCTTAAAAAGCAAGAGTAAGAATACTGACATAATTCTGAGAAGAATGAGTTATGTCTTTCTTTCAAATTATGGTCAAAGCTAGCAGTGGAAGTAAAAGTCTCCTTTGATAATATGCAGTCTTTTGCTAGAGAGATTCATATTAAACATGTACTGTTTGGATATGCTACGCAGTGATGAAACCAAAGAGCTTCCATATGGAATAGGATGGTCATTCTCCTTATCATAAGACATTTAGTGACTTTAGATTGCAGCTAGAACATGATATAACCCTGTATGTTAACAGATCCTGTGAATAATATGACGTCATATAATACTCCATTTATCAAAGAAGTATTAAAACACAACCAGTTGATATATTTCCTACTCATATTTCATGGCAATCATAATAACACACCCATGCACTAAGATATTAAGCAGGTTAAATTGTTCGGTATATTCCAGAACAGATTATACATTTGAGCAAATATGTGTGCAATATGAATAGTTAAGGCATTAGGTCCATGATCTCAAACAGGACTGTACATAAGTAACAGCAATTTTGCACTCCTAATGGATCAGACTTTTGAACAGAGTAATTTGACTATTGTTTAAACACTCCAGCGGTTTATGCAGGACCTAGATCTCTAGCTGTTCCATCAGTGCAATTCTAGGCACGAGCGCTACAATTTCAAGTCCTCTCGGAATTCCCTGGCCAAAATGAACTGGGTTAGACGGCTGCAGAATAGATGCTTTGAATCACAGCTGTGTGTTTAAGTATTCAAAGATCTTCTGATTCTAAAATGTGTCCTAACAAAGAATTTACAGTAAGTTTCCTGAGGAACTGCCACAGACATTGCCAGTAGTAAATGGATGGTACTTGGAAAGTTAAAATGTATGTAGCTAAAGCAGGGACCTTTTGCATCTGTAAAAATAGGATTACTTTAAGCAGACTTTAACTCTAGCTTGTTTGGAACTTAAACATTAAGTACACTGATATATCATAACTGTATAAACATTTTTGTATCCACTCATCCAGTAAAAATAGAATTTCCGTTCTTTGTTGCTGGACAGAGGCCTCATGCTAACTGTACCTTTTGTGCAAGGCCCTTGTCGTGGCCTATTAGGCTTGTTATCAACCACTGGTTATGAGAGCTTACTGTGTGAACCAGAGCGTGGTATCTGCTGTCTCTGCTTATGATGTACAATTTTATCATGGGATAACAACAAAGGCCTTGAAAATACTAGCACAGGTTAAAAGCAGAGGCCCCAGAATGAAAAACAATTCACTGAAGGTCAATTACTGATCACTGAGAAAACACAGCCTTGAGAGCTGGGTGAGGACAGGTTTTGCTTTTAGAAAAGGAGCAGCAGCTGAGAAAAGCTGAAAAAAAGCAGAGCAGCGGGAGAAGGCACATGCCATGGGCTAGGAATACAATCCTGCCTCAGTGTTGCAGAGTCCATAGCCTAGAGGGAGGGGAGGACAAGGGTTAGCAAGTCTCTAGAAACTCAACTCTCTTACAAAAGGAAAAGATCAAAATTTTGAGGTGCTGGGATGAGAGAAAAGCCCAACAACTACCGCATTTCCAGCTTCTCTTTATCAACAGCCTCTGAAGGCTGACTATCTTGATAGCTAAGATTTATAAAGGTCTGTAGCCATTAACTATGCATACTGTTGCGTACTCACAGCTAATATCGGATGTAATTATTATGAACCAACACTTTGGAATAAATAGTGGTAACGATAAATAATATGTAAGAGATATAAGCATGTAGTGTGTCATTCATGAATGACAATCTCATTAAGTTTTATTTTAAAGACGAAAACTGATTTCTCTCTTCTAAACACTCCCATCCCAACAATCTCCAGTTTCCTAAGTGATACCTATAATCACTTGCAATACTCAATGAATGAAGTTCACAGGTCAGGAAGGCCCATCAAAGACAACAGAATTTTTGTACAAACGAAAAAAATACATTTTATAGCTCTGCCTTGAAAATCCTGAGTAACAGTGGCTATAGTGTCAGTTGAAGAAGCTATCACCTTCTTTTTGTTCCAGGCTTTCACATTTTGGCTGTCCCTGGACTGTCCCTTAGCCATATCATTAGTGACCTCTGCTTTAACTCCACAAAATTATTATTTCTTTTTGTGCTGTTTCATTCCAGTTCCGGAAGTACTTTTCTCAAAAGATACTGTTGACTCTAATCAATAAGGTATTGTAATTCTTGAACTTTTTTTTTTTTAATGTTACTTGTTTACTATCTTGATGCATGGGTGTAATATAAACTTACTTTGACTACCATTCACAAAATTTGTATTCCTAAATACAATGAACCTCGTAACACCTATCTATATGTGTCACTTCAACAAGGAACTGGTTTTGTTATCACTGGTTAACGAAAATAATGTCAAATGTATTAACTGTTATCTGTGTCCAAACCCTGTACCTATTACTATGTCTATTATCTGTACAATCTACACATTGCCTTTTTTTCTAGCAGTCATACAGTTCTGTGGTAAACTATTTTTTCTTTTTTTAACATGCACTATAGTATACCACAACGGAATCTATCATGCAGAATGAAATGCAAAGCAAATACCACATTCACACACATTTCTTTATATAGCACTGCCTAGGATAAAGTCATAAGAAAAAGTTTTACTGCATGAATTTGCCACAATGCATAGTTAACATTAAGAAAAATATGTTTATGCTATCTTGCCAACTTCTATTACCATGTATGCTTTATAATGCACTGAAGGAAAGCGTAGTCCAGCTAAATGAGCATATATTAAAAGGAATAAGCCTATTAAAAAAGCAAACCTCCTCTGCACCAAATGTAAAATGCAATAAAAGCTTCTTTTCAAGTACATTCTTTGCTAAAAAGGATACATTATCCATGTGCCAAAACTGAATTTATTTATATAGTTCCTGAATCTTTTTTAAATAAATGTTTTTTAAAAGAATTTACTTGGCAAAAAATAAACAAATAAATGAAACATCAGGGAAAGAGACATTGCCAGCTTGTAATGTACTGAAAAACTGTATTATTTACTGTATGTAAATTAAGATAGCTTTTTAGAAATATGACAAATAACTATGAATTCCTCCCTTTCCTCTACTTCAGAAATAGTAAAACATCATATTCAGAAAGCTTTTATTTTTATTTCTGTATTTCTTTTTTTCTAAAGTTAGCTCCCATCATTTTGCCTTGTTTGTTAAGGTGAAATATAAGCAGTTAAATTGTGTTTCTTTTCAATGTAAGAATCACCTTAATAAAGTTATCTGTTGTTCTGGAAATATGTTCTACACTAAGGTCAAAGTTAGTAGTATAAATATACAACTATACAATACACCTTTCACCAGTCAGGTAGGATGAGAGTCAGATTTCCATGCCTTATGGTAGATTCTTAGTGAATATATTGAGGACAAGCAGGTTCCTTGCTGGAGACACAGAAAAGACAGGTATACATCAAGGCAGTGGGAGTGAGGGTGGAGTTCTTGATCTGTATAGTTTTTCCAGCATAGGATTATTGGTTCTTTTGCAATAACAGTTCTGATGATACAGTAGCGGAATAAGAAGGTGTCCTGGTTTCAGCTGAGAGAGAGTTCATTTTCTTCACAGCAACCAGTATGGGGCTGGGTTTTGGGTTTGTGCTGGAAGCAGCGCTGATAGTGGAGAGATGTTTTTGCTGATGTTGGGCGATGGTTACACAGAGCCAAGGCCTTTGCTGCTTCTCGCACCGCCCCGCCGGTGGGATGGCTGGGGGTGTGCAAGGAGTTGGGAGCAGCTGACCCCAACTGACCAAAGGGATATCCCATACAATGTGACGTCATACTCGGTTTATAAGGGCCTTGGAGGAAGAGGAAGGGGGGGGGGCACCTCCCCTTTCCGATGAGGGGGACTGAGTGAGCGGCTGTGTGGGGCTCAGCTGCTGGCTGGGGCAAAACCACAACAGAACAAAGGCTAGTCAGAGGTCCTGGTGAATTGTTGCTGTTAAACAGAATCAGAAGAAAAAAGACTTGTTTGAGCGTATATATATATAAGGTAAACTCTGTGTAGACTCTTCTCTGAGTCTGTAAATAATATAGGCCCAGCTTATGTTGAGGGAAGGTACATAGTTTAGTCTGTTCATTTCAGTCTTAATAAGCTTATGTTGCTGTTTTTTCTCTTTATGTGACACATAAATATTGACAATACGAAGAGATTTCTATGGGTGGTAGAAACCAAGCATTTGGAAATCAGAGAGCCAAAATCAATAGAATTGACACGTCCTTGGGCTGTCTGCCTTGTGTTTTTCAATGAGATATTTCATCAAAACAAGGAGCTACCAAGGACAATCTTTATTTATAACTTATTGTGGTCATTCACATAAATTAAGATCAGACCATCTTTTGTTTATTTAGCACAAGATCTTCCCACAAAAAATCTTTCTCAGGTCAGAGATCACATGGTTATACAGACATCTACTGATGCATGTCAGGGAGACAAAAGTTGAGATTGAAAGGGTATGGAAGACCTAATGATCAGTGGAGGTGATTCAGGATGCTGTGGTTCCCTAATCAGTGCTGTGTGGAGTGTCACGTGCTCCACATCATTTCAGAGGACAGAAGCTGCACTGGGTCATGTCACACATATCCCTTCTTCAATATGGCTAGGCCCAGTCCTGGGGGATTAATAAATATGGTAGTCCTGAAAGATAAAAATAACTGAAATGACTGTATAAGTCAGGGCAGATCAAAAAAGAATTAATACATGGGCTATGCTTGTCTAAAAGGGTACCTAAATTACTCGGTTTTATAACAGCAATCCTTCCAAAGCACCAGAGAGATGAAGTCAGACTACAACTTGCAGTAGCTTTGACTGAATAGAGAACAGTAAGTGAAATGATTTTTAAAAATGCTGTTCTAAGATGTTATCTGTGCACTCCTCAAGTGAAAAAGCAACTCTAATTACTCTCTGTTACTTTTCTCAGCAATCTTACCACTCCTGTCTTGATTGTGCACAATATCATTGTACTTAGTCATAGTAGTCAGCATGGTAACAGCTGTACTGAGCAAAGAAAAAGTAATCTGTAATCAATTACTTCCAAGTAATCATCATAGTATACCTGTAACATTACTTTCCAGATCCAGCAATCAGCAACTGGTAATAGATTGATTTCTAAGGAGAACTTTAACAAAACTGTACACCAGTTTTTGAGCCACTCTTAGGCCAGTGTGAAGTGTCTTTTTAAAATATTTATTGGGTTACACAATTTATAAAATCAAGGCATATAAGAATCAGATGTATTGTTTGTGTATGCTGAATGTACTGACATAATGAAGTTTCAAACTTATAACACTATTGTATTTCAGTATTTAATGATGATTGTAAAATACCGTAACCATTGGTAGAAATT
This sequence comes from Psophia crepitans, assembly GCA_013399095.1. Lineage (NCBI taxonomy): Eukaryota > Metazoa > Chordata > Aves > Gruiformes > Psophiidae > Psophia > Psophia crepitans. Next base: position 111,094 of record VWZZ01008257.1, read on the forward strand.
TTTCTGATTAACTACTTTTTCACTCAGAAATTCTGTTTCGTCTCAAAATATTTAATGAAAATTCCATCTGTTAAAAGAAAATGTAAAAACTGATGTAAAGTTTAGAAACAGAACCCATTAAGAATGTAACAGCATCTTATTTCAACTAATTTATTTTGATACAATTTCATTTCAACCACTTTATGTGTAGTCTCATCCAGCCATGTTGTCTAGATTTTCTTTCATTGAGTGAGTTTGATTGTAAGGCTACTTAGGCTATTTCAGTTGTGAGGTCACTGATGTGACAGAAGTGAGTGGTATCCATATCACCTACCTGAGTCAGAAGGTTTGAAACTAAGGCTGTGATTGCACAGCTGTGAACCGGCATTATTAACAAAATGGCATAAAAGAGGAATCTAAGAAAATGGAGTCACTCGATCTCCTTCTAGCTCTGCTGAATCTGCTCTTTAAATTATACAAAGTCTGAAACTGAAGACGTTAATATAGACCTCAGTAGCTACCTATAATTTCTTTTGTATTATGTATATAAAAGCAATATTGCATCACTGCTCTCACTGCTTCCTCACTGGAAATGATCTAGCTTCTTCTGCCTTTCCCTTCTGTGAAGAAGCAGGCAGAGTCCAGCTGTGCATATGTTCTCTGGAATTATTTGCCCATGATTCTCTAAGACAAGAACAGCAACATCCTCATCTCTATGAGAGAACTATAGCAGATAAGGCACAAAAGCTAAATATGCACTAAATATATTAATGTACTAAAGCAGATCATGTACGTATCGGTGTAAGCGAAGAGAAACAGTCCAATGGCTCCTCAGTGGCTTTTTCCTCACATGCATTTCTCCTCTCCAGTAGTTAAAAATGGGAGAAGGTGGCACAGAGTTGCATACTATGATTCAGTTATTCCATACCCTTTTAACACTGGGATGTGTCCACACTCTGGGCTCTTAAGCACTGAATACTGTGATAGTCTGAGCATCACACAAACGTCGTAATAAGACAGTACAGACATGAAGAGCTGATGTATATGTCCATAGAAAGGAGAGTGGTTCATCCAGATTAATGTCTTAATAAAAACAAAGAACACAAAAACTTATTGAGCAATAATGAGATTGTATTTGGGCCATGACATTTGAGCAAATACAGTTCTCTTTTTTCACCTAAAAATCAAATTCAAATTTTTGGTTGTGTTTGTGCCAATGTCGATTATGCTGAACCCTTGCCAAGATGTCCACAATAACTGGCTAGTATGATTCAGAATCAACCTAAGCTATTCCTGTAACTGTCTGTCCCCAGGTATCACCTATTTAAATAGATCTCCAAGCCAGCTTCCTTTTGTCACACAACCCATAGAATCTTCCTTTATTTAAGACTTCTACCCCTTATACGGTTGAATCTGAGTGACAAAAACAATGAAAGCATTTCATAGAAACACAGAGACATTATCTCATTTTCCTAGGAAATGTAATTAAAAATAAATACTCTTTTGTGGTCCCACCTCTGTCAGGAATACACTAACAACAACAACAACAACAATAACAAAAGTTTCTGCATCTTCTTTGTCCGGAAGAAAATTGTTCCAAATGCAATTCCAGTCCAGTTACAAAGTTACAAAAGTGGAACTGGCAGGATGATGGTGAAAAGTTCTGTAGACATGGTTATGATAATAAAACAGCTCATGTTTTAGAAACGCTGTTTGTTACGCTCTGAGATCATACACCATCATGCAGGCACCAACAGCGTCACATGCTATTTGAGGCCATGAGACTAAAAACGTATGTGTGACAACCTCTGTCCTCAGTGCATGTGACCACCAGTTTCAAAGTCACATAACTTCATTCATAAAGACTGGAATATTTCTTCCACTACTTGCATTGACTTTCTTTCATCTTTTATTATTTTCTCTCTTCCCAGATTTGTTTTTTTGCTCTTCCCATTTCTCTCTCAACTAATGACAAAGTACAGCTTTATTAACTGACAGTTTTTCTTCTGCATTCCTTACTGTTTTCCACCTTTAGTGGGCAACGTACTAATACCTTTATTTGTAGATCAATGGGAAAAGAAGATTGAACAATTTACTTTTAATATTGGTAAAATCTGTCTCTCTGTTTTGAGATTATTCTGATTATTTTGTAAGTCAAAACATTCTCACTGCCTGAATCAAAAACAAGTAGTGAATTTCACTTTCAATGCAAAGGAAGTTTTTGTTTTCCAGACTTCTCAAGTTTCAACAGAAGCTTAACAACTTTTTTGTTCTCATTTATGTGCTGAACAACTATTTGGAAGCACAGGCAGCATTCTGAACAGCAGGATTATTTTCCTTAAAATATTGTATTCATATTTCTGTGGAGTAGACCTTCCTGTAAATCCACTGTTTCCAGTTTTCAACATGGAAATTTACAGATTTTGCATTTATTATTTACAGAACGTTATGAATTCTAGTAATTTAATATACATATTCTATATCATTCTTCTGTTTCCATTTACTTTTTTTTCTCAGATAATAATTATCTACTGCTTTCCCATTGTAGTATTTTTTTAAGTGTAGAGGATTTTAAAAATAAAATTTCTTCACATGTTATGTGTTATACAGTAATTTACATTTTCAAATTAATCAACATAGTACATGTCTTGGATAACTTGTTTGCAGATAATGTCAGGTTAATATTGCCTTGTGATTTATAGACCTTATACCGCTGATTTTAAAAATAGAGGAGTTATAAAACAACCATGAAACTGTCACCCTGAATTCTCTTTGCAATATCAGCTTCATTATCTTTAAGACTGCATTTGGTCTGCTAGTTTCTCACATATATTATAATCAGTAAAGCTCCTGCCAATATCTTCAGTTACAGACTTTTAATGCTTTGTGCCTTGGGCTAAGAAAGCATGACAGTTAAGCAAACCCAATTGGCAAAAGTAGTCAGCTAGCCTGTGATGTGAGAACTGGTCCAGTAACAGCAGTAATAACAGTCACTAATAGTACTATTCATACAGAATCTCATCTTTTCCCTGACGTTTCTACTGCTGCTATTTTAAGGGAAATTCACATGTTCAAACCCCAAAATAAGATAATTTCTTTGAACAAAAGGTGATCTAAACATCAAAATAATTGTTACAAAACAATTGTCTAATCATCAAATGAACTGTAGATTTTGATTCACATTTTGTAACAGTTATAGAGTATTCAAAATGCAACATTTTAATGTAGTTTCTTTATACATTTATATAAAACAATATTTAAAATTTCAAAGACACAAAGATGAGTCTTTATTTAGAACTACAGTGCAAATTTTATTAACAAATATAATTTTTGATGGATATGCAAAAAAAAAAGTTGCAATCATGAATTAATTAGATTCCCTCCTAAACTGGTACCAAAAACCCCAAATGCAAGGAAAGTGATGGCTAATATTATATATACAGTTACTTGCTCTACTTCTGATAGCAGCCTATCAGAAACACTATTATCCGTATTATAAAGTTGCTCTGTATATAATTAGAATCTCAGTCAGTCCTTAGTGATACAATATGCAATGCCCACAATTCCTAGGTCAGTGCTCATAGGTCAGAAAGGCATATCTCTGTAACAGCAACATGCTCTGATGGAGGTCATAATTGTTTTGAAATCCTTGTCCCACTTCATTTCACTAACAATCTTTCACTAGACTTCTTTTAATCCTCAGGATACTAGAGGCATGCTGAATTCATGACTTCTCTGACATGAAAAAAAATAACCATTTGTCAGTCTGTAAAGTTCTGGATTCATCTGTGATTCTTTAAGCTTAAATGAGAAAGCTAATTTCTGTATTTAAGTTCTGCCTCAATTTTGATGAAATTCTGATACAAGTAGGATTGTGAAGGAGACTCAGAGCTGAAGGAGTATCAGCTAGTTGCACGTTCTACGTGCTCACTATGAACTCAGTGGTAAAGGTATAGTTTGATTAACATTGGCCTGACTTCTTCCAACTGAAGAATGAATGAAGTGGCAAAATTAGAAGAAACAGGTGCCTGAATATTCCTTTAAATGTTGTAGGACTTCCTCTTCTGAGGTCACTGGGAAATTCTTACCAAATGGGAAAAATGAAAAATCTTGATTGTTTCCAGCCTGCACATGTTGTACCTCTTACTATATAAAATTTGGGCAAATCAGGTGAATGTGCTCTCCTTAGAGGCTGCGGAGCATCTGTGAAGCAGCACTGTACAGATTTGAATACTAAATGCACAACCTGCCTTGAAGGTCCACATACTCTGCCAGAGCATCTATAAAATGCAGAACGTGATTAGACCCTATTTTACATTATTTTCTTCATTTGATGTACTGTATTTCAGGGTCTCATTATTTCTTATCCTCTTCCCTGAATGCATTCCATTTAATCTTCTGGTGAGACATTTGTGCTTAATTAATTACTGAAGACCTAATAAAAATTATCTATAGACAATTTAATATTTTTGTGTTCAATAGATCCAATGTCCACTAAAATAATTTGCTTTGGAGAAAGCAAGACTTTCATTGCTTGGACCATAATTGTATCTATCAGTATTTTATGTTCTGTTGCATAACATGAATGTACACCAAAATGTGGAGGAACTCCAAAGACGCAATATTTTGTGGTGAAGACAACTGGGTTTCAGGGTTTTTTTGTTTTGTTCCTCTCCACCCTGTTCTGTGAAATACAGACTATTTTGATTTACTTGCAATTTGTAGTAATGTTGACTGTGAACGTCAGGTTTTATGAAATAATGTTTCATAAACATTGGTGGACTTCAATGAGTGAGATTCCAAAGAAAGTATAAACAATTTTATTGTTAAATATTTTTTAACACTTTCACTAGGACCAATGGTTGCCTCCATTCATCCTAGAAAAAATTAAAATAGGAATAATTAATAGTTTTATATATAACTTTTCCTTTTTCTTTTTTTAAATATAATTTTTACCTGTGTTATCTGTTGTGGTTTTACCTCAGCCAGCAGCTGAGCACCACACACACGCTCGTTCACTCCCCCCGCATCGGGATGGGGGAGAGAACCAGAAAAGTGAAAGTGAGAACTCATGGGTTCAGGTACAGACAGTTTAATAGGTGAAGCAAAAGCCATGCACACAAGCAAAGCAAAACAAGGAATTCGTTCACCACAGCCTATGGGCAGGCAGGGGTTCAGCCATCCCCAGGACAGCAGGGCTCCGTCACGCGTACTGGTTATTTGGGAAGACAAATGCCATCACTTCATATGCTGCTACCACCCCCTTCTTACACTTCCTCTTCCCCAAACCCCTTATAAGCTGAGCATGACGTCATATAGTGCGGAATATCCCTTTGGTCAGTTTGGGTCAGCCGTCCAGTCTGTCCCCTCCCAACTCCCTGTGCACCCCAGCCATCCTGCCGGCGGGGCGGTGCGAGAAGCAGAAAAGACCTTGGCTCTGTGTGAGCACCACTCAGCAACAACAAAATCATGTCTATATAACAGAAACATCTCTCCACTATCAACACTGTTTTCAGAACAAATCGAAAACACAGCCCCATACCAGCTACTATGAAGAAAATTAATTCACTCTCTCAGCTGAAACCAGGACATCATCTCAGGTCAGTTTTTTTAAAAAAGAGACTTCTCCAGCACTCATGTAGCCAACAACACAACAAGAAAAAACGAAAAGCAAGAAAAAGTACCTTATGCTTAAATTCTCTGAGAAGCATTCAAGAAGTGAAGTTCTGGTTTTCAAGTGCGCTTTTATAGGACTTGTGTTTGACCTTAGATTTAAGGACAGGGCGAAAGAGAAAAATTCCAAAGAATAAAATAAGCATTTTGGGGATCTAATACATATATTAGTCATGTAAATTGGCACTAGATACTCATGTTAATCAGTCAATTTGGATGTCCTAGACCACACTGATGGCCTCCAGAGTGGACATCTCATGGTTCCTGTGCCATAGGTTTTGTAGATGCTTCAGATAGAAGGGACATCTTAAATGTCACTAGATACTTGCATTATGCAACTAAACTTCAGATCAGGTGTTTAATCCCAAGACTGTGATCTTGAAAATCTTTGCTATAGCATAGAGAACTTGCTCTTGACTTAACTTTCTTAATAAAAATATCTTTTATTCATATCAAGGTATTTACTGTCTGTTCATTATTATTCTAATTTTTAAGCCCAGCTGGGTTTTAGAAGAAAGATGTTTTTTCACCTAAACCCTGAAAAATTTAATCAAATCACATTTACCCAGCATGTTGGTATTCAACCAGGTCTATTGTTCTGTACAAAACCACAACCATTCCTGGCTATCGTTTAAAATACAGGAGAGAAGATGGCATCTTTCATCCATAGTACGCAAGAAAAGGTTAAATTCATTCCTTTGCATTCAACTGTCTTACCAGAACTGTTTATATAGTTTTCTGATTATCAGGAATTAAAGCATAGAACTCTGTTCTGCTGCTTAAGTACCTTTACTATGAGATAACTGTTTTTTCTCTCACAAACACATGCACACACAGAAACCCTTTTCTCTGAGAGTTACCTTGTAATTACATGTAACCCATTCTTACATATTTGCAACAGATTCTGTTGCTGTGTTTAAAAATAAAAGGCTGCACAGATACAGATCCTAAGAAGAATGAAGAAGTTTCTTTGAGAGCTAACTAAAGTACTTAACCAAAGATTTAGAGCATAGATCACCTTATTTCCCCTTTTCTGTCTATAAAACTTGGAACAAAAAGGCTTTTCAAAATTCAGCTCTGTTAGTCTGTCTTGTCTATTTACTTTTTAAGCTCTGAATACAGTCTGCTTCTTTCTGTTTATCCAGAAGGAGAAAAATACAGCAAACTTATACTTACTTTGGATTGCTGGGCACTTCTCTAATATAAATGCAAATAATAATATTGGAACTAAGAATCCCAAGGAGGTGTTATGTAATTCAATCCTTTAAAGTCAAGTAGTGCTTCTCAAAGCCTTTCCTGAACAGAATGCTACTCCACTTTTATTGTGTAACTTGCCTTTACCTAATTTTAAGTTTCATACAAGAGTTCTTCGTAGAAAATAAGAAACCTTAGAATCTACAAGGCAAGAATTAACAGCTTCCCATAGGAGAAAAACCAAACAAACCCACACAACAAACTCACACATATCCTTTGTATAGTCAACTTCTTTGGAGTTAGCTCAATAAAGACATTTTATCAGTAAAGCAATTCAGCTAAAGAAGCATCTGTCTGCTTAGATACACAGTCCTACAGTAAGATAAATCCTGTCCTCAGTACAGTCCACGGGAACCCAAAAGAACTGCTCTTTCAACACTTGCAAGAAGAGAAAAAAATAAATGGAAATGACGAGGAGACATTTTTTATTAATCATCTTCTATTACTTCAGATGAGTTTTCTCTTTCTTACGTTTGGGACATCTGGAATCTCTTACTTTAATACTTCAGAGGTTTGATCCCTTAATCTGAGAACTGCATCTCACCTCAGCTCAGCAGAGGATTCAGAGAGGTAAAGAAAAAAGCCTGAGAGTTGTATTCAGTGATGGACTAGACTTCTGAGGTTTATATTCATTAAGATTGGATAGCTATGAAACCTATTCTTTTCCAAAATGAAGGCACAGAAAGAAGTTAAGCAATGGGTGCAAATTAGAAATGTTTTGTTTCTAGACACTTCCTGCATCCCATCCTGCCTCCAAAATCCCTGAGACTAATGATACTGGGTTTAGGAACCCATTTATTTTTACCTGTGATGGTTTTAGTATTTGAAATTATTTAAGGTAAAGGTACAGAAAAATTATGGCAAATATTATTGTACAAATACTATCTCATAAAAGAATCTTTTCACAGATAATCTGTTGCTGTAACTCCCATTGATATTAATAAGAGTCTCAAGCTAATAATATTCCTAAATAATTTTAACTGGATTTTTTTTAAAAAAGTACGAAATGTCATATCCTTGGACATTTTTTAAGTACATGATTAATAAAACAGCTGAATTACTCAAAACTGTGGCGTTTACAATGGTTATTGTAATAGTTAGCTAATGTTAGGCTTAAAAATTGTCATTAGAAATGCTGTATTGTATTGTTTAACACTTGATGGAAGAGTTCTTTAAATGCTAGGGCAATAGCAAAAACCTGCAATATTTTTCTATGTAAAAATGTCTTAAAGGCATCAATGAAATAGCTTTTAATGTTCCTGCCTGACAGAGGTGATAATAGTCCATTTTAAACATGAATTTAAACACAGTAGTTTCTTCAGGTCCACAAAAAAAAAAAACCCAAATAGAAGCATTAAGAATGAAAATCATGTGTTCCTGAATTTTCCCTGTACAGGTCATCTACACAAAACTTTTTCTTTCTCAGATGTTATATGGCAACTTAGAATAACATGGGGACACAACAGTGTGTGTACAGTCCCCATAACTAACATTTACAAAATTTAGAAAAGCAATATGTTCAGTTTTACAATTCACCAATTCAAAAGGTCAATAAAACAAGCACATTAATAATTAAAATTCCTATCTTCTAATTATTAGAAATAAACCAGCATAAAGTTAAAAAGATAACTGTTCTTAACAACAACAATTCTAAGTCATTATTGATATTAATTGTATTATATAGAATGATTGAGGTTAGTGCTTATGTTGTTTATCTGAACAGGTATGTAAAGCAACAACCTGCAGTTCATAGCAATGGCTACATATAATCAGGGTGCCTTAAATTCCTAGAAATCTTTCCAGTTGGCCATTTAACCTTTCTGCATAAGATAATAGTCATTTTGTCCCCTCAGGTAAGTTTCTTAACAAGGAAGCAGTGCAAGAAGTACTTACTACAAGTTATTGCAAGATCTTGTCCTCCAGTCAAAGGTTTCTCTAGCCTCAGGAAGAGTGTAGTCATGGAACTAGCTTCCACACAGCTCCTTGGAAGTGTCATGAAACCAGTGGAAAAGTTTCTGTTTCTTAGCTGTAGATGAAGCTTAGGGTTTCTCTGCTATCTTTTTCAGATGTACTCCTTAACGTGTGTTCAGGAGGTTTCTATATCATCATCAGCTGGATGTAAAATATGTTGATTTTGTGGTGACTCTCTGAGATGCAACAAAATGATAGGAGAGGGAACAGTTAGCATCATGGATTTGAGTGCAGAATCTCTTATAGTAATAACTAAATGTAATCTGATTCTTTAATGTAAAATATAGTATTTTAGCACCCTTTGATTATTTTTCTCTTTATCTCTTTCAAATGATTGTGTTATCCTTCCATTTCCTTGTGTAACTGAGCTTTTAAATAAGACTAGTAGTTTTTAACACCATTTCTGATGAGAAACTTGCCTTAAGTGCTCCTTAAACAAATAGCGTGTTTTGACCCAGCAAAATCTGCCCAAATGTAATTCACAAATTCTTCTCTGCAGGAATAAATTGTTCTTATTGGAAAACAATTTGAATGAAAGGGAGAATACTGATAGATCTTTCATAGTCTGTGTCCAGTTTTTATTTATGAACCATGTATTTTGAAAAATCAGCCCTGGAGGACGTTAATTTTATTTCCCTACAACACCCCATTGCATACACATATTACTAAGAACTTTTGCATATGTTGCTTGCCAGAACACTTTTCAAACTATGTTGCTATATTTTAATCAGTAGAGACTGGGAATGACCTGGAAATGTCAAAAATATGTTCAAGCCTGGAATGAGTTAGTATCAGCTTTCAAGCTGATCACAAGTCAGGGATAGTAGAACAACTGAGTTTTGCCTCTGTTTCTCAGTTTTCTACTTAGCAGACTGGTTAGTATGAACTGTAAAACAATGCAATTTAAAATCTTGCTGTTTCACATATGGAACCATCAAAAAGGAACTGAGTCAAAGACACAAAATTCAATTTTCAATATTTAAGGTCAAATAAGAACAGCAGAAATCAAAGCAGACTGGAAATATTTTTCAGAAAAAGACTTGCAATGGAGTTCTACTAAACAGACTTGCAGACATGACGGACTGAGAATGTGTACATGGGCAGTTATTGCCTCTAAGCTGACATGCAGTAACTTGATAGTATTTCTAAATGCTGTGAGACAATAAATCTTTGATATTTTAAATTAAAAAACCTCATGCCAAAAAACATTTTCAGTGAAGAGAGTGGCTAACAAGCAAGTGCAATTTTTGAAAGCATACATGTTCTGAATTTGTACTTATTTGTTGACCGTCATGTGATGATTTAATGAAAAACTGTGCTTCACACTCCGTGTTATTACATTTCCAACCAGAATATAATCTCATTAATTTTCTGCTTTAAAATGTTAACTGCAGTCAAAATTTTTATTAAGAAAAGTTTTTTTGCATAATATTCCTGAAAATAATACATGAATATGTAATTAAAATATTACATATTTTTTTTAAAAAGATATTTTACTCAAAAACTTACCTAAAAGGAACTTACCTTCAAGCAGAAATCAAGTGAATAATGTCAGCCTAACAGATTAATAGTTGGGGTAGTTATGGGAAAGTAAAAAAAGTTAGCATAAGTCTTTTTCAGCATGTAGTATATCTCTCAAAACAGTTGCAAGAACATTAATGATATGTAAAATGATTTAAAAGAGTTTAAAAGAAGTTTTCCTCCCATAAAGATTATAAATTTAGAAGTTACATTATATAATAAGGTTTTATGGTTCTATAATTCTGGACATGCATGCCCTAAAGAGAATTTGTTATTGCATTCCCTGGTCAAAATATTTTACTGCTGATACCAAAAAGAGAAAGTCTAATAATGAAAGATGGATGATGTAAAACGAACATCATAACTTTAATTTCCTTCATTCATGTGGGAGGTGTTCAAATAGTAGGACGGAGAGATCTGCATAACCATCTTAGTACATCAAAATACATGATAAGTTGAAGAACAATGATATAGATTTCAAGAGGGGAAAAAAAAAAAAAGCTTTATTTTTACCAGATCATGTTCATTTTAAAAAGAACCTATTATAGCAGGTTCTGCGTATTTATTAAATTAAGATCTTTAATGTAAATGGGTTAGAATTTAAGATATTTTTGAGGAAGAGAGAAAATGCACAACTAATTAGACAAAAATATTAATATCATAGTTCTGTGGGTTTTGGCTTGGTTATGACCTTTGGATAGGTCATTTCATACATCACCAATTTATGGCAGCACTAGACACAAATGGTGAATTACAGACTGGGGGCAGAGTGCCTGGAAAGCTGCCTGGAGGAAAAGGACCTGGAGGTGTTGGTTGATACTTGCCTGGACATCATCTGGCAGTGTGTCCAGGTGGCCAAGAAGACCAATGGCATCCTGGCTTTTATCAGGAATAGTGTAGCCAGCAGGAGCAGGGAGGAGATCATCCCCCTGTAATCAGCTCTGGTGAGGCCGCACCTCGAGTACTGTGTTCAGTTTTGGGCCCCTCACTACAAGAGACATTGAGGCTTTGGAGTGTGTCCAGAGAAGGGCAACAAAACTGCAACTGTGCAGGAGCACAAGTCTTATGAGAAGTGGCTGAGGGAACTGGGCTTGTTCAGTCTGAAGAAGAGGAGGCTCAGGGGAGACCTTATTGCCCTCTACAAGTACCTGAAAGCAAGTTGAGGTGAGCTGGAGGTCAGCCTCTTCTTGCAGATAACTAGCAACAGGACCAGAGGGAATGGCCAAAAGTTTGGCCAGGGGAGGTTTAGGTTGNAACTGTGCAGGAGCACAAGTCTTATGAGAAGTGGCTGAGGGAACTGGGCTTGTTCAGTCTGAAGAAGAGGAGGCTCAGGGGAGACCTTATTGCCCTCTACAAGTACCTGAAAGCAAGTTGAGGTGAGCTGGAGGTCAGCCTCTTCTTGCAGATAACTAGCAACAGGACCAGAGGGAATGGCCAAAAGTTTGGCCAGGGGAGGTTTAGGTTGGAGATTAGGAGAAATTTCTTCTCAGAGAGGGTGGTCGGGCATTGGAAAGGGTTGCCCAGGGTGGTGGTGGCATCATCATCCCTGGGGATGTCTAAAGAAAGATTGGATGTGGTACTTAGAGACATGGTGTTCTGGCTTTGGCCAGGGTAGGGTTAATTTTCAGGAGCCAGGCCAGGTGAGCCGAGCTGGCCGGGGCTATTCCATACCATGTGCCATCATGACCCTATAAAAGGGGACTGGGCCAGGAAGGGGTGGACCAGTGCTGCTCTGGGACGGTCTGNTGGTGGTGGCATCATCATCCCTGGGGATGTCTAAAGAAAGATTGGATGTGGTACTTAGAGACATGGTGTTCTGGCTTTGGCCAGGGTAGGGTTAATTTTCAGGAGCCAGGCCAGGTGAGCCGAGCTGGCCGGGGCTATTCCATACCATGTGCCATCATGACCCTATAAAAGGGGACTGGGCCAGGAAGGGGTGGACCAGTGCTGCTCTGGGACGGTCTGGCTGAGGGCTGAGAGTCTGGTCCATAGGGTTGGTCGTTATTGGTAAAGTGTTCCATTTGTCATCGAGTTTGTGTATATCCCTCTATAACTACTGCTGCTGTGTTGTTGTTTTCCCTCTCCTTTTGTTGGCCCATTAAACGTCATTATCTCAACTCAAGGCCGTTTTCCCTTTGCTGTTCTCATTCTTCCCCTTATTTTGCTAACGGGGAAGTGATCGAGCAGCAACGTGGGGCTCAGCTGCCGTCTGGAACTGAACCACGACACATGGTTTAGTGGGTAATAGCTGGTAGGGGGACAGTTGGGCTAGATGATCCTGAAGGTCTCTTCCAACCTTAATGATTCTATGATTAATACCTAGGTAATAAAAAATGGCTGGAATATCACATCGCACCAAAACTCCTCTTTCTTCTTAATCACTTTCAAACTTACTGGCATTTTTAAAGATTAATTGGTTAGGCCTAACTATCTTAGAGCTTGACTTTCATCTCATTCCACAGTGTAATACCTATGAGTATTAGGGAAAAAAATGAGTGATTATACCTATTTCCTAATAGGACTCCTTCCTTTAACACAAATGAAAACTAATGCTAAGATATGCTACCCTGAAAAATTTAAGGAACAGTGGACCTATTGTAATCCTGCAGGACTAATGATCAAAATAATGAAATTTATTATTTTCCTGGCAAACGATTGCAAGAAAATAATCAAAGATTTCTTTCCATCTTAAAGTCTTTATTTTCATCAAAATAGAAAGAAGAAAATGGTTTTGCTTTGATTCTCCAGGACATAAATATTCTTCAGGTTGTCTGTAAATGATACATATGAGCTGTGCCACTAGAAGATGGTTCAGCCCACAGCATTGTTAATGCATCATTCATAGGCAGACATTTGAAGTTTTAGGGATACACAATTCCTCTAGCATGTTTCACTGCAACATTACAGTCAGCTTCAATAATAAGAGTTACTGAGCTCATTAGCTATTTAGTCTTCTGGGTAATCAAAATTTGATATCATAATTGACTCTACGTACTACACATCTCAATCATACCTTGCAATGAAATGTTTGAATTTCATCCTGACACCATAATAGGTCATTTCTTTTCTGATTTCAATTGCAATATATTCTGCTTGCTCTCATTTCAAAGCTTTTTTAATTAGAAAAGACTATAGAATGGTAGCCATTTGAATAAAACACAGGGATGTTAAAAATGTACATCTTGCAGTGTTAGGTATGTGATTTAAGAGCACGTGTAAGGACCACTTATACAAATTGGAATTGAAAGAAAGCTTGGCAAGTTATGCAGAATTATTTTTTAGGACAAAATTAGTCTGTCCAAAAGCAGCCGCTGATAAGTTCAGTCTGCTTTGTTAGCAATTTTGAATGTAAATTTCTGATATGCTTTGTACAAAATGAATAAAACTAGATCTTGAACTAGTACTGAAGAGAATTCATCTAATTACAATGATATTCACAGATCCCCACTAAGACCAGGACTGCATTTTGATGATTTGTCCAAAACCACACATACAAAGATTTTGATAGGTATAGAGATAATATTGGACCATATAGTTAGATTCCCTAAACTGTTGATTGCCATAGGCAGAGTAGTTGTACTGTAGAAGGCATATCCTTTGCTTGCTCTCTTTCACACCATTTTGGCAAGCCCTTAACACACTCATTGTTAGAGTACTTAGCTAAGGGGACTTTTGTTCTGGCCAATTATGGGCATTTTATGATTATTGCTGTATAGTTACTTTTCTTTAAAAAGGAGACTATGAATGTGAACAAATTCCTGCAGCTTGCTCTGAAATCTGTTCAGTTTCTAAATATTTTTAAAGTCCAAACTTGATCTGTAGTGGGAAGGGAAATACCTTTCCCTTTAGATTTCTGGTCTCTCCATACAATACCAACATCAATTGATTTCATCTAAAGCATTATACGTGTTTACTTTACACTGACACAAACAGTTATGTGTACAAATAACATTTGTATTTGCTCCTTTCACAGTCATAACCACAAAATAATACAAAGAAATAAATATAAGAAAAATATATGGATGTTTTATCATGTACAGAAACATAGCCAGCAGCAAATAGCACCGTGTGATTGCTTCTCTGTTGTTCTGATATGCACCAGAAGAACCATAGCTTAACCAGCCAGTGAAGGGTGAGTTCACACAGGAAAGTTTCAGTCTTATTTAAGAGTTTCTGGCACCACTAAAATTTTCCTCCAAGATGAGACTGGTGCTTACATGAGTGCCCGCTCTATGAGCCCCTTACTTTAAGCTGATGACAGCACTAGAATGGGGTTGTTGCCAACCAAATGTGGTGCTGGTGAAACAGCTCCCTTTAAATTACTTGTAGATCAATGTAGAAGAGGTCTTACTTCATGGTGGAGAAAAAAACAGACTGATGCGAGAAACTAGTTGCTAGCATTTTCTGCCTTTCAGTATCTGAAACCTCCCAGGTTTGACTCTGACACAGCAGTCACAAAATGAGTAAATTCAAACCTGAGCCAATCATGCAATGGTTTCCCCACTCCCAAGCTCATGGAAAATTATGTTGGCTAATATAGAGAAGAAATAATTTTCATGTTATCTTGCACGTTTTAACTTAACGCCTCTCTGGTGTAGAGATATGAATCTGCATAACCTCTTATTTAAAGCTATGAGCAGACTCTACCATCTGTCCCAAATGAAGGAAGATAGCAGTCAGTCTCCAGATTCCTTGAATTTTTATAAATGCCAGTATAGAAAACACAACAACAAAAAAATTGTTTTCCAATATTTATAATATTTCCTACAGTGAGTACAGAAATGGTTAGGTAAAGTAGCTACCTAAGATCAGATCAGCATTCCTGTCATTTTATGTTAACTACTTCCTTAACACTGAGAGGCCAATAAACACAAGATTTTAAACACTTGTATGGTTCAGTAGATGCTGGGCTTCTAAACAGTGGGAAGATCAAATGCCGCTTACCAAAATAATTGCATATTACATCTTTTGGTGATGGTTCGCCAGGTCCTCTGTAGCCTGAGACATACTACTACAAAGAGTATTGGAGACACAATGAAAACTTTTGAACAGTGGAAACACGACATTTTAGTGAAATACTGAGCTCACTTACCTGAAGAGCGTGTCTTTCTGGTAAAAGTTGGCTCAATGAATACACGACAGATGAGACTACAGAGGGAAAATGTTGCTAAAATGCATTCAGCGGTGTTTGTGCTCTGACCTCTCATCTAAACAACTGGGAAAAGTGTGAAAGGTCTGGTTAAATACTGTATGACTGAATTAATGAGGATCCGGTTTAACCAGAGAATATAGCATGTTGTATTATAACACTGCAGCAACAAAAGAATGCAAGTTCTAGCAGATTCCCCAGAGCAAAAGTTTTCATGTCTTTCTGAATGATGCTCCTTGAGGATGATAGGATTTTGGGTTTTTATTACAAATACATTTTTCAGGTCATCTTTGCTGAAATCCAAAGTGTTATTAGTTTCTGATATTTTTGACAACAGCTTTCATTCTTTCACTCAATCTTCCTGCACACTTATTAATTTCTCTTGCATTAGTTTGGTATATTAGTTTTGATACATTTCTGTCATTATCAAAAATTTTATCTACGAAGAAAAACTTAGGAGCATATCAGGACTTTTTAATAGTGAGCCATCATTATTTGTATTGTGCTGAACATGTAATTTAAACCATCAGAAAAAAGATGATACTAAAGATGGGTTCCATAGTTGGTATGACTTCTCAGCTAACAGACTTTCACCTAATAACTTCCTTTCAGATGAAGAAAAATCTTTTCTCTTTCCTGTTGGTGCAGTTTCACAATTAATTTTAAATAGATCCTTTTAAAGACATGGCCCACCTTTTTGCATATCCTCTTCTGTGTATAAACTAATAATTATTGAGTCATATGGTAATCATGGAGTTTGATGATTCTGCTAAAAATTAATTGGGAGAAAAGGAGAGGCTTTTAGTAAGATTATTAGACTGAACTCATCCTCTGCACATCCTCTGCACAGTAACCAATATTAACATAAAGGAGCTACAATTAATTTCTTATGTTAGAAAGGAACTGAAAGTCAGTATCACACTTCTTGGTATCAAGGAATCATGTTCTGAAAGGTTCTTCATAGTCACTCACATTTCTGTTGCAGTTCCTGGTTTCTGCTTTTCCATTCTGTGATTCTTTGTTGTTTCACGCTTGACTCTCCTGGCATTAAAAGCAGGCAAACAAGCAATCTTCCTCTTCCTCTGTTGAGCTTTCAACCTTTTAGGTACAACACGAACTGAAGATGCCTAAGTGAAAAGTTTAAAGTTATAGTCCGTGATGTTCGGGAAAATGCAGATAACTTTATGTTTTGGGTTCGCATGGCAAGGTTTTGGTGGTGGGGGGGGAGGGGGAGCTGGTGCACAAGGATGGTGGCTTATGTAGAAAGCTGCTAGAAGCTTCCCCTGTGTCCGACAAAGCCAATGCCAGCCAGGTCCAAGATGGATCTGCTGCTAACCAAGGCTGAGCCAATCAACAATCGTGGTAGTGTCTCTGGTGTAACATATCTAAGAAGAAAAAAAAACAAGCACTGGAGCTTTTGCAGCCAGAGGAGTGGGAAGATGTAAGAAACTCTGCAGACACCAAGGTCAGTGAAGAAGGAGAGGGAGGAGGGAGGAGGTGCTCCAGGTGCTGAAGCAGAGATTCTCCTGTGGCCTGTGGTGAAGACCATGGTGAGGCAGGCGGTCCCCCTGCAGCCTATGGAGGAGGGGTGATGGGATGTAGACATTCCACCTGCAGCCCCAGAAGGACCCCATGCTGGAGCAGGTGGAACACCTGAAGGAGGCTGTGACCCCATGGAGCAAGCTCCTGACAGGAGCTGTCGATCCATAGAGAAGCCCACACCAGAGCAGGTGGCAGGACTTGTGACCCCATGTTTGCTCCTGAAGGTCTACATCCTTAGAGTAGTTATCATAGAATCATAGAATCATAGAATCATAGAATGGTTTGAGTTGGAAGGGACCACAAGGATCATCTAGTTCCAATTCCCCTGCCATGAGCAGGGACACCCTACACTATACCAGGTTGCCAAAAGCCCCATTCAACCTGGCCTTGAACACTGCCAGGGATGGGGCCTCCACAACTACTCTGGGCAACATGTTCCACTGTCTCACCACCCTCACAGTAAAGAATTTCTTCCTTACGTCCAATCTAAATCTCCCCTCTTTTAGTTTATACCCATTACGCCTTGTCTTGTCACTACACTCCCGAAGAGACAGCCCCTCGCCAGCTTTCCTGTAGGTAAACAGTTTGTGAAGGACTGTAGCCCATGGGAAGGACTCACGTTGGAGAAGTTCATGGAGGACTGTCTCCCATGAGAGAGACCCTGCGCTGGAAAAGGGGAAGAGTCCAGCCTCTGAAGAAGACGACGTGGCTGAAACAACATGTGATCAACTGACTGTAACCCCCATCCTCTTCCTCCTGTGCCTCTGGGCAGGAGCAGAGAGAGATCGGGAGTGAAGTTAAGAAGGGATGGGTGTGGGGGTAATTTTAAGATTTGGTTTTATTTCTCACTGCTCTGCTCTGTGTTTGCTTGGTAATAAATTAGATTAATTCCTCTCTAAGTCTGGTCTGTTTTGCCCAGGACAGTAATTAGTGAATAATTTCTCACTATCCTTATCTCAACCTACGAGCCCGGTTCATTATACCTTTTCTCCCCTGTCCAGTTAAGGAGGGGGAGTGATAGAGTAGCATTGGTGCTGGACTTCAGCCAGGGTCAACCCACCACACTTTGCTACCATAAAGTAGCTTTTATAAACTGCTTGTGCCTGTAGAATCTCTCTTGTGTGAAAGAGCTTTCAAAAAGGCTTTATAACAGCATCTATGCCATCATCTTTTGGATGTTATTACAGAAAAACTACTGGAGAAAATAATGTGGAACAGGGTGCATATTGGACTTCATTTACATAGTGTCGATTTTTGCCTGGAGATGAATGCTGCTGTCTGCATAACAAACATTATAAACATTAGTTTGCATTTTTAAGAAGTTATCGACAGTATTAGAAAGTATAAAATACAGTACCATAACTTGGTGTTTCTGTTTGTAACACCTTGAACAAAAACAGAATAGAATAGTTTTATTTTTAGATTATTCTTCTCACTTATGTAACAGTAATATTGGTTTGCATTACAGTTGTACAGGTTTAATTTTGATCTTCAATTTTATAATTAAACAAAATCTATAAAAGAACACTTACAACATCCCCCTCATACAGCTTCTGCTCCAACGCATTACTGCTGCTGTAACTATCACTTCTAGGTGAACTTGCTATGCAGCTTTTTTTTTTGCATAAAAATGTCTACCATTTCACCTAAGTGTATGCATTATATATGTGTGCAAATATCTTTATTGGAAAGTGCATTCTGGCCTTACTGAAGTTTGTCAAAATCATATACAAATTATGCTCCTATTTTAATGAATTTGTCTCTGTTGTAAATAATTTAGTTTTTTTTATTCCCAGGTTCAGAGAAAAAATTATCATATGAGGTAAAAAGATTAAATGTTTCTCAAAAATTCTTTTTTCTTTTTTTACAGTAAAACATATGGCTTATTCATTTTTTATGTGTGTGTCTTGCTTACTCTTTTAGAAAATATGAACTGTTCCATATAGCTGCTCATCTTTTCTGAATTTTATAACAAACTGGGATATCTTGCATCATGATGAGCTTGTGGAAGATCAACCTTTTTAATAAAGAAATATTTCTTTTCACAGTAATCTGATCATCAGCAAAGCTGAGCACATAACCACTGAAATGAGGGAAGAAAACCAAAAAACTAATATGATTTGATGTTCCCTCCTACAGTAAGATCAGAGTCAATTCTGTCTCATATTAGCAAACATTTTATCTTGCTACAATACATCAGATCTTATTAAGGATCTTATTATCATACTTAAGAAGTGTACAAATGCATGGAACAAAAATTCAACAATTAAAAGAATAGCCTTTATTTGATCCAGAAGAATTCTTTGTTTATAACAACAGCATTTTGACACACTTGAATTAGCATGACCAATCTTTCTTCAACAGTCCTTACTGTTTGATAACTGAGCTGGTAACAGTTAAACTGCAAACTCTCAGCTCTGAAAAATGGAAGAGTTTATTGAGCTATTGGGAAGTCATTCTTCATGAAGGTGAGGATCAGATGCTTCTCTTTGATCTTTTTATTTCCATTTAATTTCTTAAGTAAAGTTTCTTTTATTGTCTCCAGGAAACGGAAGGAAATTAATGCAAAAAGGCACAATTTTTCTGAGCGATTGTAAAAAAATAAATAAGTACAAGGAAGGACCTGATTCAAGTCCTTGAAATCAATCAGACACTTTGTTGTTATTCGTGATATTTTGAATGGGGCAGTTCATACAGAAATTTAAATTCACGTTTAATGATAATAAAGCAATGAAATAGATACAGTTCTTGAACAACAACAACCACCAAAACCATGAGGATATAGGCAAACATATTTTTGAATAAACTATTCAACTGACAAAAGAATCAATGAAGCTGTGCAAGAAAGCTCTCCACAGTTACCACATTATGCTTGTGCTGTGACAATAATTTTTAACACATTTTGGATCAACAAAGCCTAAGGTATATCACAGTATTTTCTCTCTCCAAGATGCAGAATTCTGAAATGTATTAGCAGACACAAAAAGTTGTTTTGTTTTTTTTGATTGCCTCTTTTTCAGTGATGTATCAATGTAATTATTCCTCAGCCATAGTCAAAGAATGATTTATCCACAGCCCCTTTATTTTGCAGGTGCTTTTTTTTCCCCCATGTATGCTATTTTCTGTTTTGCTAATGCAACTCTTGCTTATTGTTTTAAAAGTAATGTGTATTAATTTGATTGTTGCCATGGTTTAACCCTGGCCATCAAACTAAGCACCACACCACCACTCACTCACCCCCCACCCTTGCATTAGGTGGGAAATGCATCTCATATGGATCTTCTCAGGGCTTTGCACAACTCTTCTTCTTTTTGCTCATCTCTTCAAGATACTTATGGCTACTAAATGCATTACATTTCAGTCAAAACAGGACTTCTGTTTGTGTGACTTCAATGCTATTGGAGACATTTCCACATGGCAGGAAATATGTAAGCTCCCTGATCATGTAAAGAGCAGTAAATTTCTTTCCCATCACTCAGGTATGTACCAGGTTTCTGCAGCCTGTGTGTCCTGGTTTCAGCTGAGAGAGAGTTAATTTTCTTCAAGAAAGTCAGTATGGGGCTGTGGTTTGGATTTGCACTGGAAGCAGCGGTGATAGTGGAGATGTTTTTGCTGTTGTTGGGCAATGCTTGCACAGAGCCAAGGACTTTTCGGCTTCTCGCACCGCACCACCGGCGGGATGGCTGGGGGTGTGCGGGGAGTTGGGAGGGGACAGACAGGGCAGCTGACCCCAACTGACCAAAGGGATATTCAATACCATATGGCGTCATGCTCGGTTTATAAGGGGCTTGGGAGGAAGAAGAAGGAGGGGCAGCGGCTTTCGGAGTGATGGCGTTTGTCTTCCCAAGTAACCACTATGCATGACGAAGCCCTGCTGTCCTGGGGATGGCTGAACCCCTGCCTGCCATGGGGAGTGGGGAATGAATTCCTGGTTTTGCTTTGCTTGTGCATGCGGCTTTTGCTTCACTGATTAAACTGTCTGTACCTGAACCCACGAGTTTTCTCACTTTCGCTCTTCCGATTCTCTCCCCCTTTTCCAATGAGGGGCACTGACTGAGCGTTTATGTGGTGCCCAGCCAACGGCTGGAGTAAAACCACGACACTGTGCCATTTGCATTAAGAAAGGGCTTCTGCCATCACTGTCTATGGTTTCTTTATTTCTATCCATAAAAGGCCTTTGAAAAAGGCCTTTGTATTTTTTACCATAATATGGATGTTCTTCAAGTTTTTGCATTCATGTTCTTCATTTCCACCAGCTATTTCTTGGAGACAATAGAACAAACTTTCCTTGTACCATGAAAGAAAAACTCAGAGACTAACTTGATACTAATCTTAATGAGCATTATGAACTTCACATCTGCTGTTAGACTGGAAGGTGTTTTACCATTTATACATTGGGTTATCAACTTATGATTGATAGCAAATATTAATTTTATATATATTTATATATATATATCTATGTTGTGTCTTTGTGTAGTTTGGGTTAAAGGTTCATTAGAATAGTAATTGTGGTCCACACATTGAGAAACCTCAATAGGTGCTTTAACACTCTTTACTAGCAAGCCAGTAAAAATGTTCTTTGATATATGACTCTTCATGATGTCAGACACTAGCAATCCTCAGTCATATTCCATCGTATGCACTGTGTCATTTCTCCCTGGGTAAACAGAATGTAATGTCTCTCGACTCTTCTTAGCTGACAGAATCAGTAACATCACAAAAAGCAATTCACATTCATGTACAAGTTTTTATTTAACCATCAGTACCAGAATTTTCCTTTTCCACAATAAAGACATTTTATATTCTCCAGAATAAATTCAGATCTTTCTTGCCTTGTAGTAAGGAAGAAAGGTAAAAAAGCAAAAGCACTTTGTCTTTCAATGAGAGTTTAACTGGAAATTAAGTTATTCTTTTCTTTACAAAGAAACATAAGCTGATTTCACATGCAAAGAAAGTTCCTAGCGCATATGGACTATGGAGTGATATGAACCTTCAGGGATTTCTGTAAGATAAATGGGCCAACATAGTTTCTATCTGCAGAACAAAAGCTCATTTAGGGTTGTTGTCATTTATTCATATCTAATTCAGCAACAAGTGAAGACCTTCAGAAGAAAGCACTATCATTGTCACTAAAGTGTCATAGGGATAGTTTCAGTTTTCTCCTCTGATAGCTCCATGCAGATAAATCATACCCTTCTGCTTACATGCTCCAAAACTACTTTTAAGTAGCATATTTAAAAGCTTTTCTGATTTGCATATTTCAGCTAATCCTAAGTGAAAGGGCTGATATATACCCCTTGAACCACAAGTAGTAATTTCAAGTAGTGTATTTCAAATTATATTCCAAACAAAACCTGTCTTAGAGTGGGCCACACCTAGAAAAAAAGAGGTGTATTTTTTCATTTGTCTGTGGTGTTAATTTGTAGTGTATCCTAGTAATGTATCCTAGTTCTATTGGAGAAGGATGTTTCCTGTTTGTTACTGATGCTAATAGAAAACTATTTTTATGTAATACCAGGTTAGTTGTAACTTAGAAATCATTATGCACTAAGACAGTCTCTTTTATTATTGGAGGTGCAGGGGCACTCTCTCAGCTGCAGCTGACTTTGGAAAAAATTCCAGCCAAGAAAATGCTGAAATTTTAACTCTATTGTAAGAATTATATTAACCTTTGGCAGTGATTAGGAAAAAATTATGGTTTTTTTCCTTCAAGTACATTTGTTTTCTTAAAAGATAAGTTTCAAGCACTATCCTTAAAAACATATGATATCAGTTTTCCTCTGGTTTTTGAGTCTGAACTTCAGTTTTGGGTGCAAATTGTATAGTTTTCTTTAAAAATATTTTGTAGGTATCCTACACTTTGTTTGTCCAGTTCAATCTCCCTCAAAACATTTGAACATAAATATAGTTCCTCCCCCTCATCCAGCCTCACTACATATAAATCTGTGAAATTCTGATTCACTTATATTTTACCTTGTCTGTGATAATATCCATGAAATGGATGTCTTCTTCACATACTTGCAGTATTGTCTGTGAGGATAAATGTAATGTTGCCTCTTCAAATATTTGCCACAAATACTACTATTAAATTACAGAAACTTTACCACATCCTTACGGAAGCCCTTCCAATGATTGATTGTTCTCATTGTAAAAAATTTCTTTCTTATGTTGAGATGAAATGTCTCCCACTGCAACTTTACCGTTTGTCCCTTGTATTCTCCGTGTGGCTCCTTGTGCAGAGAGAGCCTTCATCCTCTTTGTAGCCACTCTGGATACATGTGGTTACTGGAATACTGTGACAAAGTTCCCAGTGAGCCTTCTCTTCTCCAGGGAGACCCAAGTCCTTCAGTTTTTCCTCACAAGACAGGTTCTCCAGCCCTTTGATCCCATCTCTGTGGCCCTCCTTTAGAACACCTGTAGTCTGTCTGTGTCCTTCTAGAATTGGGGAACTGGGGGAGAGAGAAATAGTGAGAAACAGTAACGGGAGGAAGTACTCCAGGTACCAGAGCAGAGATACTGCTGCAGCCCATAGAAGCAGCCATGGTGGAGTAGGTACTTTCCTGCAGCTTGTGGAGAGGACCGTGCTGGAGCAGGTGCATATTTACTGAAGGAACTGTGGTCCATGAAGAGCTCATGCTCGAGCAGGTTTTTCCTGAAGCACTGTACCCATGGAAAGGACCCACACTGGAGCAGGGGAAAGCTTGAGGTTGAAGCAGCAGCAGAGAGGAACCATCATGTATTGATGGCAACCTCCCATTCCCCATTACCCTGAACCATTTAGGAGGGAAAGGTGGAGATGTCAGGAATGAAAGAGTGAATTTGGTCTTGGGAAGAAGGGAGGGGTGTGGAGGAAAGGTGTTGTTTTAATGTTTGTCTCAGTTTCTCACAATCCAAATCTATTTTAATTGTAATAAATTAAATTACTTTTCACCAGGTTGAGTTTGTTTTACCCATGATGGTAATTGGTCAGTGATCCCCCTGTCTTTCTTTTGACCCACAAGCTTTTTCATCTTATTTTCTCCCACAGTCTAGTAAGGAGGGGGAGTGAGAGAGCACCTGGATGGATGCCTAGCAGCTGGTCAAGGTCAATCCATCACTAATAATACAAAAATGCTTAATAGAATATTTTAAACACTGTCATCCCATTGCATATTTGTTTCCTACTTCTGTTGTCACCATTTTACAATCCAGAAGTTGGAGATGACAAAAAGAGAGAGAGAGAGCTTTTTTTTTTAATAAAACTGAAAGATTGTAGCAACAGTTGAGTAACAGATAGAAAAATGCAGAAACACCTGTAACAACTCAAAAATGAGAATTCTATTAAATCAGTGAGCCCCTGTCATGGTTTAACACAGCCAGCAGCTAAAACAACCGCACAGCCATTCATTCACCTCCCCTGCTTCCAGTGGGATGGGGGAGAGAATAGAAAATGTGAGAGTGGGGGCAGAAAGTAGGGCTCGTAGGTTGAGATAAAGACAGTTTAATAGCACAGAAAAGAAAGATAATAAAAACAAGGAGAAAAACAATAAACATAAAATCCAGGTAATTAACAGCACAATTCCGCACAGCCTGAGACTGATAGCTAGTTCCCAAGCTGCCCCACCTCCCAGCCCAACCCCCCAGCTATATATGGAGTATGACATCATATAATATGGAATATGCCTTTGGCTAGTTTGGGTCAGCTGGCCTGGTTGTGTCTTCTCCCAGCTTCTTGGCACACCCCTGCTGCCCCNTCCCAGCTTCTTGGCCCCCCCCTGCTGCCCCCCCCCCCCGCCTTGCTGGCAGGGCAGTATGAGAAGCTGAAAAGTCCTTGACTGCTTGACCACAACTAAAATATCAGTGCGTTATCAATATTATTCTCATCCTGAACCCAAAACACAGCACTATACCTGCAGCTAGGAAGAAAATTAACTCTGTCCTTGCTGAAATCAGGACAGTCCCTTGTAAGGCTCTGATAACAAGTGAATGTCCCAAACATCCGTCTTCACACGAGCAGGGATGAACTGATAACGAGGGAATGTGGCAAACATCTGTCTCGACCAAGGACAGAACCTGTGGAGGCAGGATACCATCTTGTGAGCCCCTTCCCCTCTCCCTGAAACATGCTGACAAAGTCCATCTGCCTCGTGTGGGTACGTGCTTGTGAGGGACCATAACTCACTCAGCCCCAAAGTGGGAAGGGGGTGGCCACCCAACCACAACTCAGAGAACATCACTGGACCCAGGATAGTGATATCTCTTCTCTTAGCTTATCTTTCTTTATTCCTCTTTCTTTTCCTCTCTCTTTGTCTCTAGCTTGATTTTTTGGCACATTAGTGCAATATCATCACAAGTTTTGCCAGGTTGTTGTCTCTTGTGATTCCACTGAGTTTTAAGTGTTGCTATAAACTTTGCCAAGCCTCTATCTTTTGTAGTTCTGATGATTTTAAAGTAGATTTGTGGTTTGTTGGAACCTCTAGAGTCATTGTCATTACTCCTGATTACCGGCTCAGAGAATTAAAAAATTACCTCTCACACCCACTGAGTGGGACAAGACACCCCTTGGGCTAATTCATTCATGCTAATACAAAATAAAGTAGTTTGCAGCCTACTGACTCTAAGCGCTCTGGAGAATTTCAGGACCTGGGATTATAGGAATCTTTGCTTTGATTTAGGAAAGTGATTTTCTGAATCAGGCTTGAGTTAGTGTGTAAATGTGTCTATAGGTATTCCTGGACTTAACTCTATAGCAGAATTAAAGGAGGGTGAACTGACTCAAAAGATGGATAGTTTGCATACAAGCTTACACTTAAAATATTAAAGAAAAAATACAATTTCTTTGCTGTTAGCATCAAAATCACGTGCTTTTATGCATACACAATTTTATTTTCTGCTGTCTTCATTCTTGAATCAGCTTGCTTTGTAAAAAAAAATTGAAAATAAAATATTCAATGCAGAGAAATATGATGATATTTAAGCCAACACAGACTGTGTTAATAGCAGCACCAGGTGTAACACAGTTCATCAGTGTTGGCATGGCATTGCATTAACTATATTGCTTTTGGGAACAAACATGTGCAAAGCGCTATATTTAAGCATATAAACATGATAACTCCATTTTACAGCTGCATAAGTGCTTCCATGCTTCTCTCTGTCATGTGACTTTTTTTACTAACATAATAGAGCATCTATCTTCTGGATCTCTTTATCTATAGCTTTGGTTAGTTTATTTATAATGCAGATAATCAAGGACTGCTGCTTTCCCTGCTCCATTCTGGATTTAACTCCTGTTTCCAGTGTATATTTTAGAATGATTTTATTTCTACTGACTGTATTTTGCACTCAGTACAATAACAAAAAGTTGTAATGTAACTTTTCAATGTCCCCTCTGTATCTGTAGTTATTTTTAACAAATTCCATCAGGTGTTCAGAAAATGGTTTCCTTTAAGAAATGAGGAAGTAAAAGAGCTACTTAATAACTGCATAAGTATCAGAAAATTCACATTCTCCAGTGTTCTAAATGCTTCAGATATTTTTTCAAAAATCAGGAAATATTTTATTATTTGTTGTAATAAGAGATTTTAAGTCATGCAACTTTTGCTTAATTTTAGACTTGTTCTGTTAATTTTAATGAAATAGATTGGACACAACACCCAGGATTCTAACTTGACTCTATTGTTATCAAATAACAAATCTAAAGAGCTAGAAATGTTACAAAATGGTTCAGTGTTTTGAGAATAGACAGTGTGGCCACTTAGTTCCATAACAACAGCCACCATTAAAGCTCTTTAATTAATTTTTTTTTTAAGATATAGAGAAAGGATCGACACAGGAAGGAAGAAAAAAGGTTTGAAGGAAGAAAGAGAGAGGTGGTGGGGGAGAGGGGGAAGGAAGGAAGGAATGTGGTACTGAAGGACATGGTTTAGTGGGTAATAGGTGGGGCGGGGGATGGTTGGACTGGATGATCCTTGAGGTCTCTTCCGACCTTAATGATTCAAGGAAGTCTGATCAGGTTCTTCTAGAAGAAAACACGTAAGAAAACTGTAAAAAGAAATACACAAAATGAGAATGTACAGCAATACAATCTTCTGTTAGTAGAGCTAGTTCTTGTTTATGCCTTTGTTTTTGAAACACGAGTAATAGGCATTATTTTAGCAGCCACTCTAAGACACAGCATGCATGTAATAATGTCAGGCTGTTGAATACTTTTTTCTCCCTGCATTTCTGGATATAGAATCACAATAGGATGAGTGGTGGGTTGACCTTGGCCAGCTTCCAATTGCCCAGCCAGCGGCTCGCTTACTCATTTTCCTCAACAAGGCAAGGGGAAAAATATGATAGAAAAGCTCATGGGTCAAGGTAAAGACAGAGATATTGCTTACCAATTACTGTCACGGGCAAACTAAACCCAACTGTTGGAAGATGGGTGGGGGGAAAAAAAAAAAAAGAAAGAAAACACTAGGAAAAACAGATTTGCTTTTTAGCTGCTTCTGAAAAGTTACAAAAACTGGTAAAGATAGCAGTTAGAAATGAAATTAAAAATTCAATTGAAAAATAACATCATATTGTGTTGAAATATTTTGCGGAAGAAAAAGCAAGGGGTTAGTTTGGGGTTTTTTTGCTACCTTAAAGCTAAGACTACCATATATGCTAGGCACACTACCTTTGGCCTTGTAAATACTGCTTACAAGAGCTGGGACTTACTCCTATGGCAAGCAGCCTTGCAGATAGAACAAAGTGAAGGTGAAAAATCTCAGATCTCAGGAAGCCATTTAGCAAAATGACAATTGTCACAGTTTAATTTAGCTCTTTAGCATTTTTTTCCTAAATAGACTATCTGGAAGCTCTAATCCATCAGTTTAGGCAGAGATGGAAAAGGCAGTTATAATAACAGAGCTGCTGCTGCTTTGTATATTTGTTCTTTTCTTCTAAAGGGTGAAAAAGACTTTTATTCTGCTGCTGAATTAGGCCTACTTTCAAAATTATTCCTTTTTAGTTCCTCATTCTTGATTAGCACAAGCTATTTTAGATACAAAATGATGCACAGAAATGGGGGAAGTTTGTTCCTTCCCCTGAAGGTGATACAAATGTTGAATGGAGAGACTAGATATGAGTACACTTCCACATTGTTTGAGCTTTATGGACATCTACCACTGAATACTTCAGAACAATTTTAGATCCCAAGCTAAATGGAATGAGAAAAAAAAAAAGAGAAGGCAAGAATTTCAGCATATGTGCAGTTGTGAGGGCAGCCTCCCATTCTCTGGCTTCACACTCAGTGAGGACAGGTGGTAGGATTGCTGCAGAGTGGGATAAAGGCAAATTATTTGTGAATTTAGCTTCCCTCAGGAAACATATATTAAGACGAATTTGGCTCACACTGGGTCAATTATGCTTGGAAATGTATAATTATAAAAAGTTAATGAAGTTGCAGTCTAATTAAACTACATTAAGATATGATCATCATTCTTTCTACCATGTCCAAATAAATAAGGTTTTGATAGCAAAACTCTTCCCTTTACCTTTCTAGGAAATATCATTTATATTTTAATTAGGTATCTGGATTAAAAAATATATATTCTCTAAGGAGAGATGTTATTTCTCTGCATTTTTTCCATGCTGACTTGTTTTGCTTATGTTAAGTATGTACCACATCATCAACAATCCAATTGTAGTTTTGTCCTGCTTAGGATTTTTGTCACATTTGCTAACTTTAAGCTTATTGCAGTCCAATAGAACATTCTCTCTTGCATGTGTGGTCTGTGAGCTATTACAGTGCTGTGGTTTAACCTGGCAGGCAGCTATAACAACCACACAGTCATTCATTCACTACCCCTACTCGGTGGGACAGGGAAGAGAACTGAAAAAAAAAAAAAGGTAACATTCATGGGTTGAGATAAAGACAGTTTAATAGGACAGAAAAAGATAATAATACTAATTAAAAATAATAATAATACTACACAAAACAACTGATGCACAACACAATTGTTTACTACCCACAGGCCACCAATGCCCAGTTAGTTTCCAAGCCCAGTCCCACAGCCAGCTTCCCCCAAGTTATATACTGAGCATGATGTCACATGATATGGAATGTCCCTTTGGCCAGTTTGGGTTAGCTGTCTTGGCTGTGCCTCCTCCCAGCTTCTTGGGCACCCTCAGCCTCCTTTCTGGTTGGGCAGTATGAGGAGCTGAAATGTCCTTGACTTAGTGTTAACATTGAATTGCAACAACCAAAAATATTAGTGTGTTATCAACATTATTCTCATCCTAAATCCAAAAGACAGCACTACACCAGTAACTAGGAAGAAAATTAAGGCTATCCCAGATGAAACCAGGATATATAGTCAATGGCATTCTAGAAGTACACAGGTGATGTAAAAAACCCAAACAACCTAACAACAAAAACCACAAGATCTTATTGTCAAAGTTTTAGATACACAGAAGTACTAAGAAAGGATCCCAAACCCCTTAATTTACTCCACTTCCATCTCAGAAATCCTTAGAGTTCTGGCATCTCATCAATAAGGTCCTGACAAATCACTTGGGAACAAATCAGAAATCTATTTGAGAGTCTGTTGAGTAAGTCAAGATGTGCAATATTTTAACTGAAAACAGATCTGGAGGATGTCAGTGTAAAACCTGGATACTGTGGCATGATCTTCTAAATTATGAGAATGGTATAGTGATTCAAAAGTACTTCTACAGATTAAGAATATGTGGATATATTCTAAAATTGCCTTCGTCCGTGGTCACATTCCAACATGTTCACTGTGTGAGAGTGAAGTCCTGCAGAAGTAACAGAAGGCACACAGTGTAATTAAGATTGCTTTAAAAAAAAAATAAATTAAACATTTAAGGCAGCATGTGAATTCTACATATGTAATTTTTAGGCTTGTTAACAACTGCAGTGTGCTTTCTGTAGAAGAGATATTTCATATTATTTTATATTTCATATTATTTCATATTTCTACATACCTGACAGCACCAAATTATTTATGTTTGGAACCATATAATTAGCAGGCAAATATATATGTTTTGCTTTTAACAAGTAAGCAATAAAAATAATTCTAAGTATTTAAATCTTATAAATGCATTTATGTTTTAAAATCAAGTAAATCTTTTCTTAGTACAATAACATTTACTGAAAAATAAGAATCCATGAGTCAATTTTTGCATTTCCTGGTTCGTCATTTGGTTGGTTATAAGCTCCATGGAAAAACATGGAGACAGTTGATAAGTACAGACACTGTGCATTTCTAGTCTGGCATTTTAGTGAAAATGAAAACTAAACCAGTATAGGGCATGGGTATTTACTGTGTTTACTTCCAGAATTCTTCAACCATAAGTTTAATTTCTAACATAGTTTTTCCCCAGACCATTTTGATTGTATACTTTGGTATCTAGACCTTTCTCTTCAAAACAAAGTTGAACCAGAACGCTTCTTTAAATTTGGCTTATCATTATCCTTTTCAATAAATAAAACATTGCCTACAGGATGTTCTTATGCATCTTGCAGGTTTAAGTAGGAACAAGATAGATTTTATTTTTTTTTTTTAATTTAGAAAAAAGAAATTAACTACCTTTTACCTAAGACATGAGAGAGGAACAGAGGGTATAAGGATCTTAACTGTTAATAGAAACTTATGTATGATGTGAGAGTTTGTCTTTTTTTAATACAAGTCCACAAACTATAATGGCAGATAATACCATTTTTAGCAGCTTTGCCTATGATTTGTTTTTGGAACAACGCTTGACAATTCCATTGGAGACAATACAATAGTTGTTGGCACATTTTAATTACTATATAAAGGCACAGTCATTTCATGGAACTTCAGGGGGTAAAGAAGCCATCAATTACTATGCTCAGCTTGAGTTTATTTAAACAAATGATTTTCTATTTCTGGATACATAAACTATACACTTCCAGTCCTTTGTGATAATTACTTCCAGGAGCTTTTCATTTGGGTTATAAAATATCCTGGGCTAACCATATATATTAAAAATCAATGTTACAAAGGACAAGGTGATTATAGGCACCCTACAAGTGCTTTGGAAACAAACATGCATTTGTAGAAATCTCTGTGCTACTATTCACTGAGCAGAGCAATACGTTTAACACTGAAGCCCTCAGGCATTTTAAACCTTTAGCAGCAGAACACAAAACCAATTTTGGCTCATGGGTCTTAAAGCTCCCCCTACTGATTCAGCTCAATTTCAATAAGGTACAGTAATAAATAAATATCTAAGCTAACTATGGAAACAGTACAAATAGAAGATAAACCTGCCAGGAAGTAAATACGACACGGCCTTATTCAAATTGACTGTTTGCAACACTTCATATTCTTTCCAAATTCAGGATACTCAGACATTATGCATTAAGGTAGACACCAATGTTACGCAGAGTTATATCTCTTAGGTATATTAAAAATACAGTTTTTCAGTTATGACAAGAGGGGAAAAATTATCTGGTAGTAAGGAGTGTACTGGTTGATATTTTCTAAACTACTTCAGGATCTCACTCTCTAATTCAGATTAATATCAATGGGTTAAAATGAGTAGAGACTCTACTACTAATACTTATATATGTAATTATTTATATTCAGTGCTTGTGAAGGATAAATTATTTCAACTGTTTGGGCCAAAAATCCTTTTTCTGTATATTGTAATACTCACTTTATAGTGATGAACATGTGTTTCGTTGAAAGAACGAACCTCTTGTGTTTTACAGAATGCTGCTTTGATCTTGAGAGGCAATATTTTACACTTGACAACTATTCTACTTGTGCATATCAAATATATAGGCCTCAGAAAATTCAAGATTTGTGGAGAAAGTACTTTTAACTACTTTAGATAAATATATTATCCTACAAATAATAATTAATGCCGTAATCCAAATATAAAATACACATAAAAATGTGGTGTTAATAAACTGAGCATGAAAAGTCTTAATATGAATCAGAGGAATGTAGAGTAAACTTATAACAAAATAAAGGTGTGCAGTGGTCACTAGGAGTAAGCTTAAAACTAATTAAACAAACAGCATAATGATCAGTGCTTGACTGAATTATACCTCTGGCTTTCCACTGAGCTCCTACTCCATCTGCTAAACAGACAACATGTAAGATGATGCTTCATAGCAGGTCTAATTTTCTGTTGGGTCAAGAAAGTTTCAACTTGACTTTTCTCATTAGCTGTTTAGATTTCAGAATGATGAGCATAGTAATATTATTGCCAGAATACATTGGGTTCCTGCCTGGGACCAGGTGGGTTACAATCTGGGACTGTGTATGGTCTGCACACACAAAACTCCTTTCATTATGAGTGTTTAACCTGCCTCTTCATTTATTCTAATTCCCTGATCTGTGCATTTTTTTTTCCTGCTTCTTTTGCTTCTTCCTTGCTTTTTCTGGCATGGCTCCTATGTCTGTTATAGAATTTTTATTTTTTTAGTCGTTCACTTTCCTTTGTCTTTTACATGTCAGACATAGCTGATTACTACATTCATACATATATATTGTTCAACAATAAGTGGTTGCTGTACTTTTCATGTAATGTTGACTGTAGGGTGCCATTATGAAAAAATAAATTGAAAAAAAACCCCACACCACAAAAAGGGGGGCATAAAGAAAATATTTTATTAAAAATATTGTAAGCGGATGTCCTGGTTTCAGCTGAGAGTTAGTTTTCTTCACAGTAGCTGGTGTGGGGCTGTGTTTTGGATTTGTGCTGGAAACAATGTTGATAGTGGAGATATGTCCAAGAATTGACATCTAGTATAAAAAAACCGAATTTTTCCATCTCCACAGATATTAAGACATGCAAAAGTGTGGCCAGTCGTTATCTTCTAGTAAAATAAAAAAATTAAGTTCAGTAGGATTTAAACTGTCTAGATCCTCTGAAATACTTCAAAGCAAATCAGTTATAAAATTTAGGTGTTAAGATATAAGAGTTCTCAACTAAGATGTAACCTCAGAAACAAGGAATGCAGAAAGACAGAAACCCTGTCATGATAGTGTCAAATATACAAAGGTAGTCTGACGGACAGACGAATTGAAGGACTTTTGACAATTCTGTCTTAATAATACTTGTATTTCTTCAACTGCATCTTGTATCAAAACAAAGAAAGAACATAGCTGTTTGTATTGGATGCTGTGAATTAACACTTTCATTTTTACCAGACCATAAGCTGTCTTGACCTCAGGACGATTTTGTAAATGCGAACAAGCTTTTCCTAACTGAAGAGTCCAACAAATGCACACAGTGAGAGACTGAGTACTGTCAGCTGTCAAAAAAAGGAACAAAGTGTTTCCCAGATAGAAACTGTCTGGACCAAGTGGAGAGCTGCAGTCACAGAAGTCAGGAAATTAAAAACTCTGTTACTGTAATCAGAAGTGAACTGGAGGAATTTCTGGTATGAGAAACAAGAGAAACAGAATTGTATTTAAATTCAGAGGGCATTTTGAGATTCTTTCAACACTGGGCTAATTTATAACATAGCTTTTCTTTAAGTGTCAAAGTCACTACAGTGACTGTATTGCATAACTGTCCACATAAAACTCCTAGAATGTGTGGATTTGCTTTAAGCAATATATATGTCTCTTGATGGCTTGGAAAATATATGTATTAGCTTATGTTTTTCACAGAGTTGTTTGAAAATTAATGACATAAATCAAAACTGATTTATCATCTTTTTAGAATTGAATAGTAACCATTTTTTAAAAATAATGTATCTTCTTTTTATGTAGCATATGATTCGTTAATAACTGCCTCTTTTTAAAGTCAGCAATTGAATAATTACAGTCAATCTCAAGTTATTTTATTGTCTTTCTGTGTGATGAAATACAATAAAATGATGAAAATAGTGCACCATAGCTGCAAGTATCTTACTCATTTTAGCCCATCAACTGTAAAAATTATTTGATAATAAAACATTAAGTACATTGAGAAAAAAAACTGGTTGTTCATTTAAATGAGGGATGGTATATGAGATTGTCAGCCCAGTCTTGTATACCTTGGTCTAACTTAAAAAAATAGGAGAGAAGCTCAGGGTTGGTAATATAAAAATGCAAACTCAAACTCCTAATTCTTCCTCCTGGGCAACATTTTTTTCTATCTTCACTCTGTTTTTTTTCTGAGAAGAAAAACAGACCAAGCTATAACATGCATTAACTACAGAATTATGTGGGAAAATGAATTTATTTTGGTATACATTTCAAAATTTTCCCATTTTCTTCAGCTAAACTTATTCTAGGAGCACATATAAATAAAAGGATTTTACTGTCTTCCACCATTCGCATAGAGTTAAACCTAGGATGTGTTAAGTTGGCTTAATGGTCCATAGTATCCCAACCTACTCCTAAGGAGATTTTTGAGATCTGAAATGTCAGCAGGAGGTTATACCAGAGGAAGGAAAAGTATCTATTTTATATCTCCATGAGGAGTTAGTAATTAAGAACATATTACTTCAATAGTGTCTTCCTAGCATTACCACTCAGAAGAATTAAATAGAGGGAAATCACTAACAGCTAACTGCAACAGCTAAAGAAGCAAGCTTGACATGGAAGCAAGTCAGCTAGGCTTTACAAAGGATGGTGGGTTTAATCAGTTTTCATAGTACTGAAATCCTCCTCTAAACTCCATGAGTCTAGCCCTGCAGAAGTGCCATCTTAACATTCTTTAGAACCAAAGATTTTCCTTTTTTAATAAATAAAATAAAAAAAACTCAACCCAACACCCCCAAAAAACCAACCCTCAAAACAAAACAAAAAACCATGGCCACCCCCCCCAAAAAAACCCAACAAAAGATAATCAAAAAACCCAGTGAAATGCAGTTGTTCAGGCTGCAAATTAGAACCTAATAAAATATTAACATGTAATCCCATTGGTTATAATGACGTTAAAAATATTGAACTAGAATGTGTATATAGCTGTCAGTACTATTAAATAGTAGGGGAATTGCTGAGAGTCTTTCCAAGGAGCAGGTGAACAGCTTGTTTGTGACAGAATGGTCTCTACTTTGAAAAGCTACAAAGGAAATGCACTGGGGAAGGCAACTTGTAACCAAATGGGAGAAATATAAGGAAAAGGTTGAGGGTAGGGGAACAGGTATGAAAATGATATAGCACTTACAGAAGGGGGTCAGAATTCTCTGCACATCTGAGTATCACATGTCCAAGTGAGATGTCAGTACCTGTCACAGACAGCTTCTCTGTGTTATCCTAAGGGTAAACTCAATGCAACCCACACAAACAATTGCTGGTATACATCTCCATCACCACTCCTTACTAAGGGGCAAACTGTACTCCCAGGTGATCTTAGCCATCATTCTTTGAAGTCAAGAAGAATACTGACAGCTTATCCCAGTGCAAAATTTTTCTCTTGCACATTTTAAACACCTTTAAAAATAATTTTAATTGGGGTAGGAGGAGTAGCAACCAAGGTAATCTGTGCATTTATACTCTTGTCCTGGGTTTCAGAGGTAGTTGTAATGAACTGCTTGAAGCAAACATTACAGGTTGTTTTTCTGCTGAGAGAAGTCAAATGAAATGACCTTCTTTTCATCTGCTATTCTTTTCAGCTTTTGAAGTTACTTCTTTTTGAAGAGACAATCAATTTATCAGTCATATCTGCATGAAAGTCATAAATTTATGTAATAAAAATTCCAGTAATTTGCTTTAAGGTGGACTGTGCAAACTACAGTCACTTACATTTTTTTTGTTAAATAAATTAATGAACACTTTAAAAAGTGAAAAGCGTAGAGAAGTTAGCATAAGAACTGGACCCTAAGTGTAAAGAGTTTCCTATAGCCAAAAACAGGAGTGAGGGGCAAGAATACTTTAAACCATGTATTTTCTCCCCAGCTTTGCTGATTACTCTTGACTAGATTGACTCTAATTGATATTAAATGTTTATGGTGCCAAAAGCTGGTAATAAAAGATCATTAAATGGAGTTGCTAAGCTGATGAAATCTAGACCTATCAAGCAGAAAAGCTGATGGGAATTGCTAAAACAATATTATTACCTAAAGATTTCTCCAGCAATTGGAGTCATATTTACATGTGAGCACATGTGACCAAGTACATCATATTAATACAGGAGCTGATAAAGGATATTTTTAAATATATACATATTCAGAATTAATGCAATGCACTTATATGTAATATATGCTCTTCTTCCTTCGGAAGAAGTGTTGTTTAATACCTAATTCAAAATTAATAATGTAGTAGGAATGGATTCATTATCACTTGTGTCAAAATCCTTTTTAATAAGTAAGATAAGGAGAGAGGAAAAGCATGAATAAAAAAGAAGAGTTTCAGTGACCAAATTACTCCTGTCCTCATCAATTCCAGCAAATAAAATTTTTATCCACCCCAGTAACTGATTGGTAAGGCAGCAAAGGGAGAATGTGTGAACAAGGGACATGGTTTAGTCAGTAATAGGTGGTAGGGGAATGGTTGGACTAGATGATCCTTGAGATCTCTTCCAACTTTAATGATTCTATGATTTTATGATTCTATGACAAATTCCTAAACCCGCATCATCTGTATATTCTCAGAGTAGCTGAAGAATGAAGGAAGAAGTAAAGGGTAAGATCAAATAAAGTAAATTCCAGTATACCTTTTTTTTTTTCCCATTAACACTGGAAACATGGTAGAGAATTTTATCCTTTATTTACTTATATTGAATTGACCATTCTTATTCAATATTCAGCCTGTCTCCTATTAGAAAAAAAAATTACTCTGAAAGCAAAACAAAATTTTCTTTGCAATCACCATAACAAATATTGAAGTTAGGACGAACTTGATCTAAAGAAAAAATATTATTCTGTGGTAGATAGCTGACATAGGTGTCTATTTGGCCTTGAAAGTATTTCTGAATAGACTTGGGTATATAAGGATGTTATATTTATAATGATAACTTAATTTGGAAACATGTTAAAGGTAAGGAAGAATTACCTTGTTTCTGTGCATAAAAATAATACAATTCATTGTTACTGTTATTGTTGTTATTATCATTACTTTGTTCATACCACAGTAACATTTTGAGATTTCATGCAACGATTTTGGCAGAATGCAGCACTAAACCTGCATGAGATCAATTTTCCTGTTTGACAAATATCTGTAAATGAAAGTGGAAAAATCCTTACTTCACATCTTGATAAAGCCAAGAGGTTTCGGAGATACATACAGTATTTTTAATGGAGGTAGAGACACAAGAATGGTCAAATAAATAGGGAGCTTACTTAAGATGTCATAAATCCAGCTCCAACTTAATGCTCAGTCTTATTTAGCCCGCTGTTACGATTTCTGTGTTCTCTGTGCAAGCATATCTTAGCCACAGGTCTGTAAGCCCCTGGGTTTTGACCCTCTCTGATATTTAACAAAAATAATGCCCCCATGGAGCCAAGACATCATCTTTTTAGAACTAACATGTCTAATTAGTTTTAGAGACTATGACAAGGAGAAATATATGAAAAAAGCCAAAACCTCAAACCAACCTAATTCCTACCTTACATTATATATGAGGTAAAATAAAATATACTCCTTATCCTCAACTTTTTACAGCCAGTGTAGAACAAGGATAAAGGAAAAGAGAGATGAGAAAGCAGGAAGATCATGAATAGCAGCAGCACTATCAGGCACAGAAATCACGCATGTTGGCCCAATAATCTACTTCACACTGCTTTTTGCCTCCTGGAGAGCTGAGCTTGTTATCTCTTCCTTTGGTTGGTTGTTCAATGGATACCTGTTCTCAGTTTTTTAATAAATAGTTCATTGAAGTGTAAGAACCCAGGTGTACCACAGACACATGGATGCTATGAAAAATGTAGCAAAGCATGAAATATAGTTTAAAGTAGTTTAATATTGTCCATACATATTTCTTAGATCTCAAACTATTTGAGAGCTCAGATTCATGTAAAAAAATAATGCTCCAAGTGACGGTAAATCTTCAGTGTAGAGCTGAGCTCTGGCATTACAGGCGTGCAGATAAATAATAATAAGTAACCATGTGACAAATCACACAGAGAACTTTTACGATAATCTCTTGCTAAATCAAGGCACCTGAAGCAGTTTACTACCTTTGAAATGTAAAGCTGAAAAAGACAAAGAAAACCTCAAAATAAAACAAAACATGAAAATCTGAGAAAGATGGAAATAGACAAGATAGCTCATTAATTTTCATAGAATCATAGAATATCCCGAGTTGGAAGGGACCTATAAGGGTCACCGAGTCCAGCTCCTGGCTCCACACAGGACCAGCCAAGTCAGAACATGTGACTGATGTCCAGATGCTTCCTGAATTCAGTCAAGCTTGGTGCTGTGACCGAGCCTTACTGTTTTATTGCTGATAGATACTGACCAAAGAACAGTCATGTTTTTTTGGCTGGGTTGAACTCATTGTTGCAATCTAGATCACAGGACATCTTCATCTGCTTTAGGATTTCTTTTAGTGGCAGTATCTAGCTCCCTTGTTTGCAAACTTGACAGCGCTATCAAGGATTTGCAGACTTCACTGACATCCATGACCACCTCTAGATCATCCCTGCTCATCAGAGACACAGATGGATGGATGGTTTTGCAGTCTGTAAGATTATCAGCCCAGCATGTGCTAGAGTTTTCAATGAGAGGTAGTGGAAGGAAACACGAGAACAGAGGAAAAGCACAAGGAGGGAATTCTTTTTAAGAATTCTTGGTTTAAGTTTTTAAGGTTTTTTTTTGGAAATCACTATAAAATAGTAATAAACCCCACAGCACAATCATGAAAAGCACTCTGATCATACAACAAGCTTCTAGACAATGTGCTTGCTAGTACTCAGAACCCACATAAAAATCAATGAGGCATAAAACCCTAAAGAAAATACAGTTTTGTTAAATGATCACACAATCACATACATACATGTACCTACAAAACTTATTATTCCTGCTAGTTACTACCTCTATGTAATTTTCTGAAAAAAAACCATGATGCTGTAAGAATTGCAAAACTTGGGAAAAAATTTTATATAAGTACAGGTGGTAAAATTCTGCCTTGAATTTTAACTCTACATAATTTTTTACGACCTCTTCAAGACTTTTCCTCTCTTTTTTTGCTCCCCCTGCCCAAAAATGCTATAAGAAAATTTTATAATTTAAATAGAACTCATAAAATGGGTTTTCATTACACAATAAAATATTAGAAAACTGATCATTACAAAATCTCTCTCTCTATATATATATATATGAAAACTATGCAGTTATTTTTTACCTTATTGCATATCAGTTGTTAAAAAATATGTGTGGTTTGAACACATAAGTTGTTTAGTTTACACTCTTTTAACATTTGCAGTCCAATGTAGGTGGGTACAAGTACATATCATTTGAATATTTGAAGCAAAAATGTAAAATGATACTACATTCTATTCTATTCTAGTCTACATCACAGTTTTTCTACACAGTTACTCTACAGTTCTTAGCTGTAGGTATATGTGCTTTACAAGGAAGTTAAAGCTTAATCCAAAGGACTTCTGTATATGTAAATCAAACATTGAAATATATGACTTCTAGATACTTCACCTCTAAAGTAGAATGTAGGACCATTTGTTAGGTATACAAAATGCTAATGCTAGCATAACCGTGCTGAGTGATGCAGTATTCTAAGACAGAAATCTTCATCTGGAGATTTAAATGTATTTTGCCACTTACAAACTCCACACAGTAAATCCCCCTTCAAATAAATAAATAAATAAATAAATACATACATACATACATACATACATATAATTTGAAGTAGTACTGTACTCCATCTAGTCTCATCAACTGCTGCCGTGACATCTATTTCAGACACTGCTTTGTCACCAGTAACTTTATGTAAACATAGCTGGCTTCTCCAGACTTAGATGTTCAACACAGGGCTGAGAACTTTAATAAAATTGCCATTATGGTTAGAACATGAGTTAGCTTTTCAAATATAAAATGATTTAAAATTATTAGAGTTTTGGGTTTTGCTTAGATTTGTAATTAAAAGTCAATGTTAAAGACAGAAAACAATGTATTATTGATTTCTTCCTGAAGTTTAGAGAAGAAATTAGTTTCCTTCAATTATGTTTTTAAAATAAAACAAATAAACCAAAAAAATAGACTCTGTATTTCGCACTGAAGAAACTCAAAATAAACGGAACTTTTTCAGCTGTGTAAGTCTGAGACATTTAAGAAAATAATATTATCAGCAGTTCTTGTGTCAGAAGCGCTACATATGTACCAAAAAAACCTGTAAGGAATCAACCATTAGTCTGTGCAGTAGCTGTTTGTTGAAAAGTTTTGCATGCCAATGACTAGAATTCCCAGAAGAAAAAAATATTTTTTAATTTATTTTTCCCCCCAGTGGGGAAAATTGGAATTAAGAGGGAAGCAGTGAATGTGCCTTGGGAAACTGAAAATATGGCATCTCCACATTTTAAAATTGTACAACATAAATTTAAAGAGAGAAGAAAGACTGACTGTACAAAAAGTTTATCTTTATAGTCTGGGTTCGAATCATTACGTTATAGAATAGAGCAACATCCTTTCCATCTTCACCCCACCACCCACTCCTGCTTTGAATAACTCATCAAGTTCAATGGGTAATTCTTCTGTGCATAATTCTTAGATTTCAGACTCCTCTGACTAAGAAAATTATTTGTCTGGATTGTTCTGTAAAGAAGACACGTAATATTTCTATAACTGACTAGCATTTTAAAAACAGAACAAACAACTCTTTGCAGAACAAAAGAGACCAACAGATGGAACACTATATTTAGAAGTTATTTGTCAGCCTTCAAAACTTTTAAAAGAGGCACTTGAAATTATTATTAAGACATTGTGACTGTGACAGTTAAGATCTCTTATCGCAAGATGACTTTTTTTAAACAATTGACACAGCATGACTGTATTCTACATGGTACTTCATTTCTAAGAAGTCAATGATTGGTACGTCATATACTGTAGGTTAATACAAAATTGACAGTAAAATATTTCACTATTTACAGAAACAGGAAGAAGGGAGGGAGAGAGAGAAGGAGAAGGGGAAGGGGAAGGGGAAGGGGAAGGGGAAGGGGAAGGGGAGGGGAATTTTTCTAAAGTGGCTTTTATTTGTTTAATTTACTAGTGATTTAGGCCCTCTCAATCAGTAGGAAAGACTGAAGTAGTTTAGCAGCATTTGGTTTGCAGTGTTTCCAAAGTCACAAACACCCAGTCACTGTTTCCTCTGCTATTTGTGTAATGTTTCTCTTAGTCCGTGTGGTTGAAGCCATTCTATCCTTACAGCAAGTGAAGATAAGTGTGTTGAATTTCGATCTTCAGTAGTGGAATGGTAAGTAACCTGTAAGATATTATTTTTTGCCATCTTCCTTGTTTTCACTAGACTTTTTGTAAAACATCTGCAAAATAAACAAAACTATTTAGCATATTCATATGTAAATATCCATTTTTTGTTTTATAAAAATTCTTTTCCCAAATACTTGATCTGGTGAAAGCTTCATAAAGGTAACACATGATTAGAGACAGAAGAGGTGTGTATTCTTGTTAGGTACCTTTATCCAATTATGCCATTCAATCAGAAGTCGCTACTATTTCTCCTTAAATTATCAGAGGTCCATTTACTACCATTTGTACTGATAACACAGAAACAGAAATCCAACAGACATTGTTTAATGGCTTCCACACATCCATCTACCCAGACAAAGGTATATTAGCTCCCTGAAGTGAAGATAACTGTTCTAATAAAGCTTTCAACATATTTGGGGTAAACATGACAATATGTCGGTTTACATAGGCAGTCTGTATGTTCTGCATTTTCGCCTTTATTAAGAGTTGAAGAAAGGGAAAAAAAAGAATTTTAATTTAATTGTTTCCTTTCTCAAATGTGGTTGAAACTCAAAAATAGATATTTAGGTACGTGTATATATTGCCCTCTTGTAAGTGGCACATGGCTGAATAATCTTGCTACTCACTTTTACTGTTCTGGAAGCTGTCACAGATTTGAGGTGATTTGTAAGAGCTAGTTGCAGCTTTTTCCTGAAGTAGCATTATACAAAACATTAATATATCTGTGATGATGCTCTCAGGGGCCTGAGTGTAGCTTGGCTCACAGGGGTTTGGCCTCTGGGGCTTTGAGCCTGGACAGAAGGCAGTGGCTGGCCTGGACAAAGTACATCGAGACAGCTCAGTCGGGGTTCTCCACTCTTTAGCTCAGGAGCAGATTTAAACTGATGCTGTCAGGCGTGGTCTCATCCTGAGCTGACGGCAGCTGTGCCTTGGCCTGGCTAGGACCTGGACCCTCATCCTGACTCCTGGCCCAGTCTCAGCCCGTCCCCACTTCCATGGCCCTGCCTGTGTCTGACCCTGGTTCCGCTGACCCTCACCTGTGGGCTGACATCCCGGTCTAACCTCAGTCTGTCCCCATCCCCAGGGAAGTGTCCAGTGCTCGGAGCTGGGGCTGCCCCCCAAGCCTGTCCTGCTCCTGGCTCAGGCTGTGGGACCAGCCCTGGCTGCCAGTCCCTGCTCTGCCCATCCTGGGGGAGCCCCCACACTTGAAGACCCCCTGTCCCCAGGAAGCCACTGGCCCGTGCTACTCACTACTGCATTGCATTAGGTAAGAAATGCTCATGGATTTCTCATGGTCAAGAAAACGACCTCATGCACATGAATCATTCTTGAGAATAATAGTTCATATATCTAGCTAAATTTAGCTCTCGGCTAAATTTAGCTCTGCTTTTCTGAATAGGGTAAGAGAAATTAGGCTCCTCTTTTTTCTTTTTTTAAGATTCACTCAATCAAGAGGTGGGTAAAATTTCAAACTAATGCAGGAAATTCCAGGGGGAAGAAAAAAAAAGTTAGCAGATTGATGAGGAGAAACAGAAGGAAACCTGTGGGGATAAAGATGTCTCACTGGTCTTTTAATTTAAAAAATTGTTTAGAGATAGATAATATAGATGATGTATCAAAGAAAGTGAAGTAAATTTTAATATGCCTCAATGACTCTTTTTTAACTACAAAGATTTTTGGGAAATTCTTTTTATTTCTTTGGGAAATATTTAGCATTTAAGCCTTTCTATATTAGCTCTATAATATGTTTTGCATTAGTCACATGGTAGATAGATTTCACGCTGCTTTTCATCACCTTCTTCCATCCCATTTAAGCAATCCTCACTTCACACTTCTATTTAGAAAGGCAGAGCTGGACGTGCATAAAAATGCTATTCTTCATTTTCTTTCCCTTTTCCACATTGTTCAGTACTCTTAAAAGAGGATTAGTAAATCCCTGGCTCTTTAGAATTTCTCAGATGTCACTATGCCTTATACCATTTCTCTTCAGTACAGCCATTTAACAAAACGAAAAGAGCACAAAATTTTCTGAAAAAATAATTGAGCATTTCTGATCATGTCTAGGATGAGCAATATTTCCATGCTGTAATTTTAAAATCAGATCTTGAGTTAACTGAATGGGAGTAAGCAGATTTACAGGAATTTAAGAACCTGACTCATAAAGTTGCTTTTTCACAAGCTCTGTGAATCTGTGTTTAAATCTTAATTTCAAAACTGTTAAGTAGTATATATATATATAGTTGTTTGTTTTTAATAGAAACCCTTACTCTGACAAAAAAGCCCTAATCTGACCCTAAATACTCAGAATAGTACATCTTTTCATGGTTATCAATGATTAAATCTAATAACTATCACATTCACTTTTATTTACTTTTAAATCATTAATACAATATTATTTTTTTTAAAAAAGTATATGTCCTTAACTGAATAGAAAGTAGTTTACAAAAAATTCCCCAAATCTGTGAGAAAAAAATATAATTCTCTCAGAATCTGCATCGCAAATGCAAAAATAGTGGTAGTCCTTGTGCTGTGGATTGGAAGAAGTTCTAGAAATGAATGTGTAGAAAAGACTGTATAGATAACTAAAAGTGCATGGAAGAGGTATCTGTGCATGTGTAATTTTTTGTGTTCCTGGATGTAATGGTGTACTTTTTGTAGATATGAATTGTTTTAAAATAATCCTGATGAATACACAACTTATTGGTATCTGATATTACTTACAGTTAAAATATTTTAAACATTCATTTTCAGAAGATCATTTATATGTATAAATAATCTATTTAATAGTACTACAGTAATTTAAGGACTTAATTACATGCAGTATGTGTTTACTGGTATAACTCCATT
This sequence comes from Psophia crepitans, assembly GCA_013399095.1. NCBI lineage: Eukaryota > Metazoa > Chordata > Aves > Gruiformes > Psophiidae > Psophia > Psophia crepitans. The sequence continues at coordinate 155,350 of VWZZ01008257.1, forward strand.
GATTGACAATATTTACTTTAAGAAAGAATCTGATCTGCTTTTATGTTATCTGTGGACAGTCAGCCTAAAAATTATGTCATACAAAAGTGCTTTAGCTTGTTTGTAAACTGTAGGTTTCCTCATGAAATAGTATATGTAATGGGACAAGATATATCTTTATCAAAGATGCTCCCAGTACCTGGGCTTGGCTAGGTGTGGACATTCCTTAAAATAAGGGCAATTAAAGAGATTTTGTTGTTGTTGTTGTTTCTTCAGATATCCAGAACATCCCCTAGAAACTGAGTAATGGTCAAGCGTTTTAACAATGACACCTATCTGAAGGCTGACTCTTATAGGTAGAGTACAAGGTAAGGGGAAAGAAAGATTTAAATTCCACTGTGTGAGTGAGAATGGGTAACTTCTCACAGAGGTTGTATGGACAATGCCTTAGAAAAGTCACTTTTAATTCAGCTCAGTCACAGATACAGGTTAATGAAAACAACTTGAAACAAATCTTGAAGCAAATGGGGTGCCAAGAGTATCAACATTCAATACTTTTTTGCTGGTTTTCCTTTTTTCCTGGAAAGGACGAATCAAAGGGTGAGAAAATCCATTTGTAGCAATATAGATTTTAATAGTTATTAGTTCAATTAAAACTGAGGATATATTGAAGAGGATCCTCAATTAAAATGTATTTCTATGCTTAGTAGGGATAGCTATTCATTTTTTATCTTTCTTGATTTTAAATTTTTAAAAATGAGATATTTCAAAATATTTCTATTCTGATTCTTAGACTAGAATTTCTAATCTTCTCAAAAATAGATATACCAGGAAAGCTGAAAGATTCCCAAAATATATTAAACATCTCCATTTAATACTTATAATGCTCTTGATGAGCTGATTGATAGTTCAGAGTACAGACTATAATCATACCATTATACAGTAGGTAGAATTGCTCTCACAGCTGCAGTATCAATGCTGATTTGTACATAGTAGGAAAAAAGAAAGGGAAGAGAGATAAAAAAGAGCAAAAACCAAAAGCAACTAAATGTCATAGTGATAAAATCTGATCTTGAAGGAGAACAGTAAGAGTGATGGAGTGGACAGATGGTGCAGTTCAGTAGGACATACTTGTGGTTATTCCATGATGTTGTAAGTCAGCTGATTTAGATTCTCCACTGACACATCACAAAGATGTAAGCACGAAAAAGACATGGCTTGATGCCTTCAGGCTGGATTTACCCTGCTTAGCTCTCCTTTATTTATAGTGTTCTGATGGGGTTTGTTTTCATAGCAATTCTCTAATTTTTAGTAATATTGACTTTTATCTTAATCTACTTATGAAGTTTATAACTAATATTAAATCTATTTCACTTAACAAGGAAACAAAAGCACAAAGAGTTTAAAGGGCCCATATACAACCTGCCACTGTTAAAGGTTTAAATAAGACACAAACACTAGAAGTGGAAAAATGAATTTATGTCACTCTAGTACACTAAGAACAGGGGGGTAATATAGAATCAGAACTCGATTATCCATTTACAAGTAATTTAATCTGGAGAAATAATCATGCCATGGTGTAGATGGCTAAATAGAATGCAACTAGGTTGAATCCAGGGGACTCAGGAATCCTTTTTTAGCATGGTGCTAAAACAGCTGTATTTTTCCCTAGAAACAACTCAAGTCCAGAAATGGTTTAGCCACGATCAAACAGATCACCAGCTCACAAACTCTAGCACATCAGATTGGCTTTATGCAGCATTAGCCTGAGTACCTCTGAGCTGTGCTTCCTGGTATGTAGAATATATGTTTATATTAATGTTGCCTAGGTGTTTCCACTACACAGAGTATTCCAACATCTCTGCAAATGATTGTAAATAAAACATTGTTATATCTTATTAAAAGCAGTCATCCTAATTCCATGGATTGCAGCAAAACCTCTTGGGCACTGATGACGGCTTCTTACACAAAACTTTTTAACAATATTTTTCATAACAAGTGAATGGACATAAATAATATTATTACTGTTATTAATTTTCACTAGTGTTATTATTTTTATTTACAAAGTGACAGTTTACCGTTATCATGTGAGAGACAAAGCATGGAGATACTTGCTGGAAAATTCAACTGTCTGTAACAGAGATTAGCATGATGGGCATATTGAAAGCAGTACTGATGAGTGAAAAGGCATGATAGAATAAGCCATGAAGCCAGTTGAATAAAAGGCAATCAGGTTGTGTTTGGTGTAACAGAACAAGAAAAGTGGGAAAAGATGACATGGTGAATGGAGTGAGCAAGAAAAAGGATCTCCTGGATTAAAATGTCCTGAAAATTCATATTTACCAAAGCAAAAGTATAGTAAGATGTGCTGCAGAGTGAGACGGTGGGAAGCTGAGCAAGAGCTGTATTTGTACACATAAATGGCAGCAAAGGGATGTGATGTTTCATTTTTCTCTGAAGCTACCCTTGCATGTCTGTATAAATATAAAACAAAAATACAAAACTTTACCATATGGTGTATTGTTATAATCTTGTTGTGTTACATTCAATACAAACCTAGTCCTCAGCTTGTAAATAGTAATTTTCACCTTAACGTAATGTTTCATAATATGCTTTTTAATGTTTTATTGCTTAGTCTAAATATGTGTTTAAGTAATATCTAAATGCTGATGTAATCCAAGTGACATCCAAAATAGCTGAAGGATACACTTTATTGACATTAAGAAGCAAGTTAATTTTGATTGCAGCTTGTGTGCTCACAGTTATCTAGACTTTCTTAGCATTCATCTAATCTGGGAGAAGAAGTTTTGAGGGTTATTGAATATCATTATCTTAAGAAACAACCTGCTCAGATAAAAAGTGTACAGATCACATACAGGTTAGGAGGAAAAATGATTAGTATAGGAGGAATCTGCTGCCATCAGAAACTGCAAAATCATGTATTTTTTTTTTAAATGTAACTTGAAGAAATTTATTTCTATACTATTAGTTTCAAAATTCCGTCTGAAATAAGAAGGTTCTTTTGATTTAGAAATATTGCTACAAGACACTTTAAAGCAGTAAACTTGAACGATTTGGTTTGAATCTTATCTGTATCAGGTGTATGGTGAAAAAGAGCATGAACTAAAATTTTCCCAGGCTAAAAAAGAACATTTCAATTAGCCTGCAACATGTTAAGTACAGGGATGTTGAAGAAACAGAGGCATATTTGTTTCTCCACTTTCTCCTGTCTGCAAGTCTACTCTTAATTTATGTTTTTTTAATTTCTTTTAGTCACCCAGTAGAATGTGAATAGATTTGAAACAATCCAGACTACCTTTTTTCCCCAGATTACCATCATCTGGTGGAAGAAAATGTTCATATAAAAGATGCTGAATGTTTAGTAGCAAGTACTTCTTGGGAATAAGCTACTTTGTCCTGAACAGGTAAAGTTTTTTTAATTGAAATTATATATAAATACAACTATTAAAAGCACAAGAGGCAAAACCCCAGGGATTTGCATAACACAAAATAGACATTTCTGTTGTGAATATAGGCTGATGAGCAAGTATAAATGTTGATATGCAACCAAAATTACCAAAATCTGCTTGTCTATGATACCCAACCAAATAAGCTGCCATGTGAACTGGAAGAAAATCAATTTTTATTAAAAAATACTATTTTAGTACCTTCCAGAAACTACATTGTGGATATCTCAAGTTACTGTACATATCCCCTCATGCATAAAGTTACATTAGCAAAAAAGTAAGATCTGTATCGTTTCAAGGAATTGAATTTATAGCAAGGAGTAGGGGTGTAATGTTCTGACATGCAGTTCATTGAGCATTTCTGGGCTACCAGTTTTTTTAAAAAATATGCAGAAAGTTATACTTCACTTTTAAGGAATAAGAAGTCTGGTAATCCTTTGTCTATACATATCTTTCTTAAGGATATTAACAGATGGTGAATAATAGCTGGATTACTCAGTTTCTAAAATGCGGATCTGAAATCATAACAAACATTGTACCGATGTTGAAATACATGAAACACTATTCATAATATGTAGCCCCTATTTTCATACCTATTTATTTTTATGCCATGTGTATATTTATATTTATGTCTTTTCTTATCAATATAATTTAATAATTATTTATAAAATACTAGTATCATTATCTTCATTTTAAGAGAGAATAAATTAAGCATAAAGGGCTGAACTGACTTTTTAACAAAACCATCATAACAGGAAACACTATTGAACAAAAGCAGATATAATTCCTTTCTGATAAATTATTTCAAATAGAACAACTTAATTGATTCTAGTGTGGCTATTCATTAGTCTGTAAGTATATGGCTTGGTATTTTATTATTTTCTTTTTTACAGAAAGATGTTTTACATGAAATAGAATGTATCTCTGAGAAGAAATATAAAAAATAAGCTAAATTTAGGGTCATGGTAAACAATATAATCGTGTTTCATGTTTATGACACAGACGTGCTGAGCAACGCTAGCATAGAATCTACCAAAATAGTTATGAGACGGAGATGTTGTGAACAACTTTTTGCATGAAAAAGGTGTTCCAAGGAAAATACAATATGGGAAAAGAAAAGGCAGAAACGTGATACATGACACTTGGCTTTTATGGGGAAAGGAAGGAAG
>VWZZ01008257.1:160079-192212 GCA_013399095.1 Psophia crepitans
GGAAGGAAGGAAGGAAGGAAGGGAGAGAAAGAGAGAGAGAGAGAGAGAAAGAGAGAGAGAAAGAGAGAAAGAAAGAGAGAAAGAGAGAAAGAGAGAAAGAGAGAAAGAAAGAGAGAAAGAGAGAAAGAAAGAGAGAAAGAAAGAGAGAAAGAAAGAAAGAGAGAAAGAAAGAAAGAGAGAAAGAAAGAAAGAGAGAAAGAAAGAAAGAAAGAAAGAAAGAAAGAAAGAAAGAAAGAAAGAAAGAAAGAAAGAAAGAAAGAAAGAAAGAAAGAAAGAAAGAAAGAGAGAAAGAGAGAAAGAGAGAAAGAGAGAGAGAAAGAAAGAAAGAGAGAGAAAGACCTTTGCTTCTGTGCTTTATATATAGAGAAAAAAACCTATAAATTACATCACTGGATTCATACAAAGTTTTAAACTTCTCTCTTTGGTTTCTGTTTAAAATGGTTAGGGATTCAGTATCAGTTGTAATATCATGAATTTGTGGAAAGACTACAAAGTTATGATGATGAGTTACTGCCAGATACAGAATTGCTTAAGTTTGTTAGATCTTAGAACAGGAGAAACTGTCTTAACTGATCTATATTTATTAAGTATTCTACAAAATCTTGTTTGATAAGTGAGACAGAGAATATTAATCAAGAAAGCTTTGTAAGATGTCAGAAAACCAAAACACCTTAAAAACAAATTGGAACCCCTTTCATTCCCTTTGAAATTTGATCAGAGAGAGAGACTGAAGATCTTGTAAAACTGTGCATTTTCTTAAAGCTTTCACATATCATAAATGATGACCTAAGGACAAACTTAAACTTTGTAGGAATTGTTGATGAAGCACTGCCATCTTTTGGTTGTACAAATATGGAATATGGAGGGAGGATATAATTGTCACAGAAATAAGGAGATAGGCCGAAATCATAAAATGATTGTTTTGTTCTAACATTTATCTAATTTTTTTTTCTACACACTTGGCTGCAATTGTCCATTAATAGACTTCTTAGTTGCATTCTAATTTCACCATCCTACAGTGAAACTAATACAACAAAATGGCTGTGATGCTGGTGTAGATATTGTTGGCTTTGATGAAAATCAGCAGCCTAGGTTAATATGATTTTCTGTAATTTTTGAACTTGTTCTAGTCTCTAGCTTTACCAGAAACTGATTAGCAAGGAAAGTTTTATTACATTCTGGATAAATTTTGCAACAATGATATCTAATAACTAGTAGATGACAATTATTGTGTAAAAGTCACTAGTTGGTGACTCTAAAATCAACCGTGTTTTATACTAATAATGATACAAATAGTTCTTCATTCCTTAAGTTATGAATCTAATGTTGATACTGTTGATTCAGTGCTGTGGTACCAGTAAATTGGTTGAAAATGTATTTTGCCAGTTACCTATTTAACAGCTTGCAGAGGACACACAATTCTAAGTAAACAGTGTAGTAATGTGACAATGTTTTTCTTCTATGTGGAAGCATTTGTCATAGTTAGTAAGTTAGCAGAATTGTTAAAAAATGCAGTGCGTGCTTTGAATGTGGAAACCCAGTATGAGATTCTGTTTTATTTAAGATGTGTAACATTCTGTTTTCAATCATATCACTTTTTTTAACCTCTTCTTAAATGCGGTATTGCTGTCATAACCCTAAAATTAGCAAATATACAGAAGAATAAATAAATTTATCACATGAAGATTAAGATTTTATATAAAAAAAAGAGTTCATAAGCTTACATCAGACTAAATCATTGCCAAATTAACAATTAGAGACCTAAAATTATCAACTAACCTCACCTTCAATGTGAATGGATCAAAAATTCTGCTTGTAAGAAATCATACCTTTAAGCAATATTTTCAAGCTTCATTTGAAGAGAGAGAGAGATGGGAATTCTGCCGTATGCCTAGGATTTATGATGTTCCTGTTAACTCCAATATGGGCAAAAGTGTGAAGTGCAAAGTATGCTTGCACTGCTAAGTACTGAATATCAACACACTTTGAAAATTCAGTCAGGAGGCAAGATTTGGGAGGTCAGAGGGCTGTGATGCGGAAATCAAATGATTTTCTGATACTGAATGAAAGATGAGACTGTGAAGGATTTTTAAAATTAAGACAAGAAGCTTCTGCACATCTGCTGCCTAAAATAGTTATAAAGGATCTAATATGAACATTTAGCAGGTGAGAACAATTCTTGCTTCATTTCAGATACACAGGTACCACTGGCAGAGGAAGCTGGAGGTGAAACTAATTACAATAGTAGCAGTCTGCATTCTGTACAGATGAGGCATTTCTTGGCACATCTTGTTCTCCCGTCCTTCTGTCAAACATCTTTTTGGGTACACCACGCTGGATCATAACTCCATCCTCTCACCTAGTCCAGGTGATCTCCTTCATTCTTGCCTGATACAGTCTGCTCACACTATCTGGATTCCTGTGCTAGGCATCGTGTGTGTTTTGGGCCAGGGACCCAGCTGCGTTAATGCTACGGCTGCATAAATGCATACCTTGCAGAGAACAATTGCTCAGAAGTAACTCCCTGTGTAGAGGCATTTGCTACAATACTTAGCACCTGATACCAAGAGACAGAGATTTCTTTTGCAAACCTAACTGAAGCAAGTCATGTCCCCCCACTGGTAATACTAGCACTATTTGGAAATCTTTGAACTAAGAAAATGATCTTTTCAGAATTCTGGTTAGATATAAACAGGAAAAGATTAAATTTATGAAGGACACAGCCCTTCTAAAATACACTAGATATATTCTCTTCCATTCTTTCCCTAGATGACATGGGAGAATATGAGATGGTGTGGATGTGTTTCATTGCACTGATAGGTTGGAAGGTTCAAATACTAAAAATATCATGCAGAAAAAAATCTGAAAGATGGAGACTTTGCCTTAATTTGGAGGGTCAAAAGTTGCCTTTAGCTTTTTTTTTTTTCCTTCTCATATTTGTTTATTTTTTTTATTTTCTTGGAGAATACAGACTATTTACCAGAGAATCAAGTTGTTATAAATGCTTGTGAGGATTTAGTGTGTGAAAAAATGTTCAGCTGAGAGCTTGGGATATGAATACATGGGGAAATTTCAAATGAGCAATTTAGTGAGAAAAAAATTAAAAGCAGAAACACCTGTGCACTTTCAGTACTTTGCAGGCTGATTTATTTTCCTCTCAATATGCACACATAATTCTCACTAACGTAATTGAAGTAACACCCATATATTTAGTGAAAAAATAGCCATGAGTGTTTCTGTCACTTCCCTAGGTATCATTACCCGTTCAGTCAGTTTCTGTAGGACAGGGATATAAGAAGACTGCTAATAAATCTTTTTTTATGTATATCTGAATTTATAACTGAGCAGTCACTTAGAAATGCACATTTAGGGATTAGTTTCCAATGGGGAATTGGCCCAAGCTTCCACATACATATACCTGCATGAACATTTCCAAATGCTAACATCTGCATTTTAGTATTAGAATTGATTGATTATATGCATCAGGACAACACTGTTTTATCATGCAAGAAGTTTATAACAAGAAAAAAAATCTTTTTCATACAATGTATATTCAATTATAAAAGGTAATTTTCATAAAGGTTTTAGAAGATAAAACTGAGGAAAAAAAATAATTAAATACACTTCTTAAAAAACAAGCTCCCAGAACCTGAAAATCCATCTTTGCCAATTTTGTATATTCTTTCCCTTAGCACATTCTGTTGCCCACTTCAGAGACAGGGTGCTGTGCCAGATAAATCTTTAGTTTGACTCAGCATGATCATCTTTTATGCATGCATAGAAAGGTATATGTAGTTACACTTGAAGAGACAGCAGAGAGCCAAGATCTTAAAAACCTGCTTCCTAAGTCTTAGGAGTTGGATTTAACTCTAGTGCACTGGTCTTCTTCTGTAAGAACACATTCTTTAATAAAACTGCTTCAAGTTTCCAATTATATGGATGAGCTACTTCTCAGTACAGGATGACCAGTACAGTCTCTTATAAAGGCATTGAAATTCTTATATGAGAGCAAAACCCTTATGAAACTGAATACTTAAACTGTGATGGTGATATTAAGGTTGCACAAGTAAGCATGCAAATGTCAGTGGTTTCCTCACAACCATAAGGGAGCAATTTTCTTCCCTTATTTTTCTCTCATGCATTTTTACATTTTCAGAGTATCTTTGAGAAACTTTAACTTAACTGTTATGTACCTGATATTCCTCTTTCAAAGCCCCATCCTAGGCATATTAAAGCCAAATAAAAAGCTTTTATTGGTCCCAGGTGGCTTCAGTATAGTTTATGATCAAAACCAATGTCATAGCTTTCAAATTTCTCGTATGCTTGCAACATTGTAGTAATGGCACTGATCAATCTTCAGCGTCACTCCAAACTGAAACCAGCAGGGCTTTGGGGGATCAGTATTTCTGCTTCCATACCTGCTGTTAAAGATGAGAAGTCAGAAGGCCAAGCTTTCCACCTTTTTTTTTCTGTCCTGTTGCTGTATACCTTAATAAGATGGTTAATGCAAAATTTCAGGAATGTTTAGCTTGCTCATTTAAAATATTCAGGTAATTTGATGATTTTTCCTAATGATTCCTAACTGGTGATGGTGAAAAAGTTGTCATCCTCTCCCCAAAGTCTCGGCATTTCAAAAAACCCACAGATCGAGGACCACTGTGATACATAGTAAAAAGAGTATTTGATTAAGGTATGAAAAGGGGAAAATGCCAGAAAAAAAAAAAAAGGGTAAAAGCCTTTGTTTTGGAAAATATGAGATGATTGGTAAGGTCATAAATAAATAGTCCTTTTTTGTGTGGAGTTTTTTTATACACTAGAGGAAAGCAAGCTTTAAAGAAAGATTGACAGGCAGTGAAAAAAAGCTAATAATATTAGTTACTTAAATATGACTAGATAAGTAAAAGAACTTTAATATGCATATAGAAAAACATCACTTTTCTATAAGAAAAACCTGGATACTCCCTTTTCCAGATAAAATAAAAACAGAAAAAAAGAAAAAAAAAAAAACAACAAAAAACAGGCAAGACTAATATCCATAAATTAAACATTGTTTCATAATTCTTGTAAGAAATTGATTCACTGGAAAAGCATGGTGACTTCACCTTCCCAATGCATTTTGATCCTTCAATATTATTTTCATTATTCGGTTTAATATTTCTGGGCTTAGTCTACATCTCCATAATTCCACTTTAAAAACAAACAACCAAATCATACCAAACCAAACCAAACCAAACCAAACAAACAAATAAACAAACAGCCCAACCTTAATTTTAAAAAGATTGAGACAACTTGTAAACAAACATTTTTCTCTGAAAAATTTTCTTGCAGAAGTAAAAAGATAAGCTTTGGACAGGATGCTCAGGATGGACACTAGAAGATACAGTTTCCAAGTTTTAGTGATTCAGATGTCTGAGATATTGTTCTATTGCAGTCAGCCATAAGAATTATTTTTCCAGATCTGTAAAGATGAGAAAGGATGTCTTAGATATCATGGAGTCATGTACAGAATAGTCTGGAGACAGAAGTACTTCCTTGTACCTGGTATCTTATGTGAACTGGCAAAATGAAAATTTTGAAAATTTCTCTGAGCCTACAAAGTGGAAGCAGTTTCTAGAGGTTCTGTAGAGGACTTCTTCAACTGTAAATACTAAGCACTTTAATTATTTGAAATTCCTGACCCCACTCAGGAGCTGTTTGTGTTACTGGGAATGGTATATAGTAACTCTGGGTTTTGTTTAATTTCGTTTTTCTTCTCAGTAAAACAAAACATCTCATCAGCATATAGCACATTTCCTTTACTGGAAATATGACAGGTTTGGGAAGAAAGAACGGGGTAAAATTGAATTAATGGTGTTGTCTACGTATAATACTTGCACTATTGGAAGAACACTTTTGCTGGTTCTTCACAAAATTTCTATGAAAAGAATATACTGTATAATTACTGGCATTGATTACATATTCACATCTTTGAACACCTTAAGGGAAAGCATGTTGAAAGAAAAGCATTCTGAATTTGAAGTGGATATGTAGTCAAAAGTGAAAATAAAAGTGAAGCAGACATTTGCTTAGTAAGTAGCTTTCAGAAAAATCCTACTTAGCCTTGTACAAAACAGATGGGATATTTGTCTCTCTCTGAAGAAAGTGCATCTGCTTTATTCATCCCATCTTCTTTTAGGCTTATAAAACATGCCTGTGTGATAGGGAAGCTGTGAAATAGAAGGTGAAATGGTTCAGAAATGCAGAGTAAGAAATTGGAATAGCCCTTTTGATGTCAGCAAAGATTTATACATTATAAGTTGACATGTGGCTTAACCTTTCACACTCTGCTCTCGTTACCGCTGTCACATACCTTCTGTAGTCATACAATTGCCATTACATAGCCAACTCACTTGTGCATCTTGGGAAGTAAGTAAAGTTTTCAAAATATTTTCAGTTGATTTAAACATCTATTTTCAAAAAGCCAGGAAATGACCAATGTCCTCCATGAATAAAGTATTCATGTTCAAAATAGATGACAGACTGCTTTTACAACTCCCTGTGAGATTTACTTTGGGATCTCTTGCATATGAGTGTTTCAGGGTAATACTCATGTGGTGGAGGGTATTCCAGGGTAACAGTCATGTTGTGGAGGGTTCAGACCTTACAACTTCATGGAATGGCTAGAATATTTAAATAAGGATTTTAAATTGTCCTTCTGTTTTCCAGGGCTTTCAAATGAAGATTGACATTCTTTCTGGAAGCTGTGCTTTACTGAAACACAAATTATTGAAATCAGTTTGGGGAGAACTGATTAAATTTAAAAACCTGCAGTACAGAGGACAAGACAGATGTTATATTGACATCCACTGACCAGAGAATTTCTGATGTCTGTGAACCACTGAATCTGCTTAAGTGCATAAAACTTGGATTATCAAATAAACACTTGTCAAACATTTTTTAATAATTATGTACTATGGAAATATTTTTATGGTAAGTTTGTAAGCTATTGATATATATGTATCTATGAATATAGATAGCAAAGTCATTGAAGCATTATCTAATTTATAAGATTTTGGAACTGTGAATGATATTGTGAATCTATTACAACTAAAGCTGGGACCTTCTTTCTGAAACAATATCCTCACAATCTAGACTGTGGGCAAGAAAAAGAATTTTGCAGTTCACAGTCACCTTCAACTTTACCTAGTCCTAGGAAGAAACTTAATATTTTGGAACCTTTTGGTGTCTTTTGGAACAGACTTTATTCTTCAGCTCATGCCGGTTTGTTTATACAGAGAAAAAATGGTGGTATTTTATAGTCTTTGTAAACAGCTACACATGATTTCATTAAAACTGCATTATACCACAGCTACAAGGTTGTTGTGACACAACAGAATTATTAAACACTCAGCTGCTCATTACAAGAACCTTTCATATTTTAACTGTGTTACACAAATACATCAAAAACAAGCGCAAACAAACCAAACCAGAAAACTGAATTGTTCCTCGAGTTTCTTATTTTCCTATACTTTGGGTTCATTTTGGAAAAATTGAACTAAATAAATTAAAACTAGTAGCTAATTTGAATCCACAGTAATTAGAAGTAAATTATTAGTTACTTTATAAATATTGTTCTATGATAGCTGCTTTTACCATATTGGGAAATATGCTATACAATTGTTTACCACTGTAACATACATGTTTAAATACAGTTAACATACTTGTGATAACAAGTGTAAACTCAGAGGGCAGACACTGAAGAATGTATGAAATATTAACCCTAAAAATCCACAACACTTTGAAACGTAAGTGTAATTATAAAAGGAGACTGAAATCTCTACAACTGTAAACTCAAAAACACACATTATGGCAATGAATAAGACACTATCTGACAGGTATGGAAAAAATGAATAACAATACAACAGAAGAAAACGAACTTGTTATAAATTGTTGTGCAATTAAATCTAAAAATCATCTGAATTATCCTGCCTTCCTTGTAGATCTTTCATGGCGTGTTACTAACATCAGATACTTTTTCTTTTAAAACCTTAAAAATTACTGCATTCAGTGAACGTTACAGCTCTTGTTCAAACTTTTTAAAGAAGCAGATTATAGGAATAAGAAAACTACAGGCCCTCACTTTCTCTACATAATATTAACTACATATAAGTGTTGTATCCAAATGCATATGTAACAGAGCAGGCAACACATCAATGTGAGTTCTTTGGTGGCTATGTCCTGCACTCCTAGCTCACACAAAACCACTGATTTAACTTGGAACTCCTGAAACAAATGACCAGAATAATGCTCATGAGAGACAAGTCTTTATCAAGACATTTAAAGATATTGAATTAAGGTATGCAATACTACCTTTGAAGTCATATATATATACATATGCATTTATATATGCAAAGTTATGCAAATTGAATTTCAGAGAAAGGCATCTTCATACAGTTTATGACAACTGGGAACACAATCTAAGATAAAGCTGCACTGAAATGTTCTGGTGTGGTTTTCCTTTGAAAAATATCAATCACTCAGAGTAAAACTTTTTCAGGAGCATGCACTGTTTTCATTTTGAGTCTCCTCAGATTCTGAGGAAAGGTTAACTGAAGTATGCAGGTCTTCCTACACCAGGTTAGGAATATCACTGAGTTATAAGAACATTTTCTTTCTCTGTGTCTTACTGAATTCATAACTACTTAAGTAGATGGGAAAATGAAAAGTTGCAAGGTTCACTATCTACTTGAATATTAGGACACTGACACAGAATGTGGATAACTGCTTCCTTCAAACAAATCTCTGTGAATCAGAGAATTCAGCAGTAGTTAATCTAGATTACTGAAATACTAACTACTGAGCTATTGGCTGCATAGGGCTTCCCTTTTTTGACTAGAAAAACTGTAACAGTGAGAAATCATACACTCTGATGTGATACATAGCTCTACCATAGAACAAACTGCAGAAGGTATTGAATTTGTCTGGTAAAGTTGAGCCAAGAATTTTTCATAGACATGTATTTCAGTCTCAGAGGCTGATATTGTTACCATCAAAGTGAGCAGATCAGAAGGGCAGCTGAGCAGAAAGGCAGAAGACAGCCCATGAAGTACCAGTGATGTAGTTTTGCAGAAAGACAAAAGCCTTCTTTGGGAGCAGGCCACTGCCTGAAATGAGGCTTCACCTTTTGAATGGGAAAACTGCCTCACATTGTTTGTCCCTTCCATGTTCAGGAAAAGCATTCTTGTATTCTTTGTAAATGGTTTCAGCTAAGAGAGAGTTAATTTTCTTCAAGAAAGCCAGTATGGGGCTGTGGTTTGGATTTGCGCTGGAAGCAGTGGTGATAGTGGAGATGTTTTTGCTGTTGTTGGATGATGTTTACACAGAGCCAAGGACTTTTCGGCTTCTCGCACCACCTCACCGGTGGGACGGCTGGGGGTGTGCGGGGAGTTGGAAGGGGACAGACAGAACACCTGACCCAAACTGACCAAAGGGACATTCCATACCATGTGACGTCATGCTCGGTTTATAAGGAACTTGGGAGGAAGAAGAAGGGGGGCAGCGGCGTTCGGAGTGATGGCGTTTGCCTTCCCAAGTAACCATTACGCGTGACAGAGCCCTGCTGTCCTGGGGATGGCCGAACACCTGCCTGCCGTGGGGAGCGGTGAATTAATTCCTGGTTTTGCTTTGCTTGTGCACGCGGCTTTTGCTTCACTTATTAAATTCTTGTACCTGAACCCAGAAGATTTCTCCCTTTCGCTCTTCCGATTCTCTCCCCCTTTCTGATGAGGGGCACTGAGCGAGCGTTTATGTGGTGCCCAGCCAACGGCTGGAGTAAAACCACGACAGACCGCAACCAAAAATTTTGGATGCATAATATTTAAATTCTGTCTTGAAAAAAGCAATTCAGGAGGATCATTAGTATTGACAGGAAAACTGGTCTCAGGCAGAAAAGATAAAAGATGATATAGTTGGAAGGAAAGCATAGCAAAATAACAATCAGAAAGTAATAAAACATCATGGACTTTTCTACTTTCTAAGAAGTCAGCTGTCAGTATAGTATTTTTAGCACCTGAGATTAAGTGCACTTTTCATTATTTTAATCACTGCAATATTTTTTTGTCTTTTATAATTATATTTCCAACGTCTTTCCTCTCCACAGCACTTCACAGAATCACAGAATATTAGAGGTTGGAAGGGACCTCGAAAGATCATCTAGTCCAATCCCCCTCCCAGGGCAGGACCACCTCGAGTACATCACACAGGAACATGTCCAGTCGGGTTTTGAATGTCTCCAGAGAAGGAGATTCCACAGCCTCTCTGGGCAACCTGTTCCAGTGCTCTGTCACCCTCATGGTGAAAAAGTTTTTCCTTATATTAACATGGAACCTCCTATGCTCCAGCTTGAACACATTGCCCCTTGTCCTATCGCTTAATGACATCGAGCAGAGCCTGGCTCCATCTTCCTGACACTCACCCTTACCATATTTATAAACATTGATGAGGTCACCCCTCAGCCTCCTCTTCTCCAAGCTAAAGAGACCCAGCTCCCTCAGCCTTTCCTCATAAGGGAGATGTTCCACTCCCTTGATCATCTCTGTGGCTCTGTGCTGGACTCTCTCTAGCAGTTCCCTGTCCTTCTTGAATTGAGGGGCCCAGAACTGGACATAATACTTCAGATGTGGCCTCACCAAGGCAGAATAGAGGGGGAGGAGCACCTCTCTCGACCTACTGACCACAGCCCTTCTAATACACCTCAGGATGCCATTGGCCTTCCTGGCCACCAGGGCACATTGCTGGCTCATGGTCATCCCTCCATCCACCAAGACCCCCCCACATCCCTTTCCCCTATGCTGCTCTCCAGCGGGTCAGTCCCCAGTCTATACTGGCACATGGGATTCTTCTTTCCCAGATGCAAGACCCTACACTTGTCCTTGTTGAATTTCATCAGGTTCCTCCCCGCCCAGCTCTCCAGCTTGTCTAGGTCCTTCCTTCTTCCTTCCTTCTTCCTCCTTACCTTGAACTCTTCTTTTCCTCTTCCATCTCCACTGCAGCTTTGAATTAAAGGAAACTTAGTCAATCAGCAAAGTGACGATTACCAGCCAAAATGGGAAAAGGGGAACCAAGAGCGAAGATAACAATTAGAAATCAATGCTTACGGGTAAAGTGTAGGATGAAACTAAAGATTCCAGAAAGATAAATTAATGAGAAAATATACTTTCTAATTATGCCTTAACCTCAGTTAGGGTATATTTCCTTGTACTAAGTTGTATTTCTCTTTGGGGGTTATAATCTCTTTAGAAAATAACTCCTACTATGGTCATTTTAAATATACATTGATCTATTACATAAAAAACAATGTTTTCTACAGCAGTTGGAAATAATTTTCTCATGGATGGAATGGCATAAACTGTTATTTTATTTTTTTTAATTTCTACAGAGAAAAATAAACCTTGAAAAGGAAACATAAATTTGAATAAATCTGCATGATATAATCTATAAATCTACATAAAATTATTAAAGAGTATTTTGTGTATTATTAATCCTGAAAGCTTTTTTTTTTACCATATTCTTCTACTAATTATTTTCTGAAATAACAGAAAAATATCAAATTCAACTGTGTTTTATCATAATGTTGTGGCATTTTTTGTATTATTTTTTTTTTCTCAACAGAATGAAGGTAACTGCTAGGGCATGACCAGCTGACTGGATGAATGTGATCTTTTAACACGTTGATCAGAGTACGACTGGTATAATTTAGACACCAAGTTATGTAATATACCTGAGAGCATGATGAGTACAGCATAAATGCCTAAACACATTTAAGATAGTTCAAATCTACATGAAATAAAATACAGTTACAAACAGCAGCTGATGTTGTACCTGAAAATATTTTTTTCCAGAACTAGTTTTAACCCATAGACCAGGCTTAGAGAAAGATGTATTTCTTTCCTAGAAAATTAAAATAATATAAAAGAAGCGAGAAAAAAATAAATTTGGAATGGAAGAGAGGTTCTTATTAGCATCAGAAAGGAGAGCATCAGACAACAGAAGTAGGAGCCTGTGATTGTGAGGAAACAGCCAAACTGCATTTGAATAAAATCATTAAAATAAGACAGTCTCTAAGGAGAGAGAGGAGAGGTTTTGGCTGAGGTAGAGTTAATTTTCTTCCTAGTAGCCACTATAGGGCTGTGTTTTGCATTTAGGATGAGAATAATGTTGATAACATGTTGATGTTTTCAGTTGTTGCTAGGTAGTTCTAGTGTCTACACCAAGCCAAGGACTTGTCAGCCTCCCACGCCCTGCCAGGTACACAAGGAGCTGGGAGAGCACAGCCAGGACAGCTGACCCAGGCTGACCAAAGGCATATTCCCTACCTTAAACCGTCATGCTTGGTATAGAACTGGGGAAGCCGGATTGCTGCCTGGAAACAGACTGGGCATCGGGTTGTTTTTCCTTCTGCACCTGATAAGCAATTGCATTTGTGCATCAGTTGTATTGTTGTTGTTTTTGTTATTGTGGTGATGGTGGTGGTTGTTGTTATCATCATCATCATCATCATCATCATCATCATCATCATCATCATCATCATCATCNGGGTCGTGGTAGTAAAATTTGTACATGCAACTGAATACAAAATTGTCAGTACTCCTTGCAGTCTTTGCTGAATGATTAATATTTTTCATCCAAGCTTGGCCATCACAAGCTACATTTTGGTTCACCACCATAGAAAAGGCACTGGAGGGTGAATGTGAGAATGTTAAAATGGGAAAACTGCAAAATACAAACTCCAACAACAATCAATCAAAGAGAAAGTTGACAGGGTTCTAATATCTCTCTGTATGCATAATGACACATAAACTAGTTAAAATATAGTGTATGATCTCTTCAACATAGTTTTAAAAACATTCTTCATCATTGCCTGAAAGGTCTGGTTTAGGGACACTTGTTTTAAGGGATTTGTTAAATCCGACAGCTGCCAAGAGAGGTGAGGCCACCACAGCTATCTGCATGCCCTCCAGCTCCAGCCTGCTGTGAGGCTGAACCTGTAGCCCAAATAATACATGCTCTGGCAGGGGACAAGTGCCAACATCTCTTCCAAAAGCGGCCCAGACCCCATGGGCCAGGGATTGGCCCTGTCTGTGATGGTGATTGTATTCTGGCAGGTTGCCCAGGAGCCTCTCCCCGTGGCCGCCAGCAGAACAGGAATACTTTCAGCCAGGCTGACACTGAGCCCCCAGCCCCAGCAGCCAAACCCCTGTGAAGGATGGGCTCAGGACCCTTTATGAAGCATTTGCCCAGCAGCAGACAGTGACAGAGCCTGGGAAACTTCTCATGGGCATAGTTTGTCTTCACGATGTTGAACTGACAGGCTATTGCTACAGCGACAAAGAGAATTTCATCAGTAGTGATGAAATACAAGCAAACAGAAAAAAATCCAAGTAGTGGATTATTTTTTTTTTTTGGTACCAGATTTTGTATTTCTGTGCTGGAAGAATCTTTAAGTGACTTATTAGCAGCTTCAGAAGTAGAACAGCAGAAAAATAGATCAGTCTTACCACAGGAAACCAAGCTACATCTGCATGTAGGGGTTATGAGGGGCTGAGCAAAAGTAGATTTAAGTAAGCAAGGTACACATGGTCTCTTCAAGTAAAATTTCAGCACATCGTAACAGAATTAATCGATTTTTCTAATGTCGTTCATGACAGGTCCTGGAAACTTGTCATGACAAGAGAATTAAGGTCAAATTAAAATTAAAAATCTACTGTATCTGGCTGCCATAAATACACAGATGCTCACAGCATATGCCAAAGCTTTTATTGATATTGCCCATATAATGGCTGAATCTACTACGATTTTCTTCATTGGTATTTTATAGATAAGTAATTCTTCTTTATGAAATCAAGTTAGTGAACTAAAAGGACAGGGAAAGTTGGTAGAACGGAGGAAGAATTGCTAAATTTACTTACTTTCAAAAACTAAAATATATCTTTAAGCGAAAAAAAAATTATTCCAGAGAAATTTTATAGGAAGTCACAAGGACTATGGGACTTGAATCTTGTAACTTGCTGACAGCAAAATTAGATGCATAAATGGCCAATGAAAATAAATTGTTGATCCTTTATCCACATGGGATAACTAGGAGCAACTGGGAATTAATTTTATTTTCACTTGGTAAAAATTCTTGAGAATTTTTGCTCTCAGGGCCCTGAATCCACACATAGGCCTTACTAACTCCCAAACAGCCTTCCTTGAACTCCCTCAAGGATGCATACACCCACACACACACCCCTGCATCAGTTCCAAGAAGCTCCAGTTAAGCTCAGGTCTGAGCATTGGGTCCCTGCCATAGGTGTCCCTGAGCTCAGTCCTGCTCCTGCCCATCCTGACTTGCTTACTGCGCTCCCCAGACCGATCTTTGACCTCACTCATAACTTCATATTTGTCCATTGATGGCTGTACTGCCTGTTGGATCTGCTGCTGTGTCCGCCCTGCACTGCTGTACTAACCTACAGGACAGCACCCTGTCGGGGAAGGCACTGCCGCCCTTGCAGTCCTCCCTGGATTGTACAACTTTCCCTAGGTGAGTCCAGTCCCATAATGCTTAATATTATTTCCTATACTGGCTGTGACTGGTGGCAACACTTCTGAACAAAGCTATTTTTTTTGGTGAGAGAAAGGAAAAATGTCTCCATCAATTGGCAAAATAAATAAATAATCACTCTCTTACAGCTGTGCAATAGCTTTACATATATACAGGAAGAAACAGTACCCTGGTTTCTAATTTTGCTATTAGGAAGAACATGACATACCTAGCTAAAACAGAAGTCCCTCCTGCTCAGATGCAGTCTCAATTATTACGGAGTACTAACTTCTTGATAAAGAATACTAGGATGATGTCATGTGTTTCAACAGTGTGCTGAAATGGAGATAATGTCCAAACTGTTTACTGCTGCAAATTTGGATGAGTCTGGAACTCATTTACACTTTTAGTCTGTACAGCATCCTGTGGCAGAGTTCCACAATTCGTGAACATGTGAAGTACTTGGTTTTGGTAATTTTGAAGTGACTGTTAATATTTCACTGAATACAGTCTAATTCAAGTACTGCAGGAAATTACAAATGTTCAGAATCTATTAATTTATGATAGATTACTCATGTTTTTATGCACCACTGTAACAACCTTCACCTACTACCTCGTCAAGAGTTCTAATATTTTAGTCTCCATATCTCTCATCACGCTTCCTGTCTTTCCCCACAACCCTTTAAAAAAACCCCTCTATCTTCTCTGAGATCTAATACAGCAAATATTAATGGTGTGAGTGTATATGGTTCTTACAGTGATGTTCTCTTTTTTGATCTACATTTCTTTCACAATAATTCCAAACTTTTAACAGTATAACAGTTTTGGTTTAGAAGTAATGAATTAGGGATGTGAGGCAAGCTCTGTAGGGGCATGTGTTTTATCAGGCAAATTGTTAACAAATATAAAAACAGACAAATTTTTGGACACACAACCCTTTATTGCTTGCTGCTGCACAGCCAGGCTGGTAAGTATTGCATCTACTACATCAGCTAGCTAGTGACTGTTCGAGTGATGTTTTCAGTTAACTGCCTACAGTAATTCCAAGATTTCTCTTCTGAGTGGTAATAGCTCATTTAGATCCCCCCATTTTGTACATGTGACTTTCAAATATTTTTGGCACTTTAGTTCCTTGAAGATTCCTTCAAGGTTTCCCACCATCTGATTCCTATAGTCTCTTGATAATTATGTCTCTAAATATTTTGTGTATCTTACTGCCAAATTCAAAATGAGTTTGTAGGGTGCACTACAACCTATGCAATTTCTAGAGGTGAGAGCTTTGAAAGTCAGGCTTGCAGATATATCACACTTTTCTGAAGTAATTTAGCCTACTATAAAAGATTGATGTATATTGTTGGCTAGTTTGATATTTTTGAAATTTAACCATTAAAGTGTAAACCTGGACAATCTTAACATTTGACAAAAATCTTTAGGTTTGACAAACCTAAAGGTTTTTTGACAAAAACCTAATCTTTTAGGTTTTTCTGGGTTATAATAATCTCATAATAATAACAGCTGTGATAACTTCCTCAATTTAATGGAAAAGTTACATCAACCCAGTAACATGGGAAAGATTGGAAAGCTTCATTTGAAAGAAGTTGACAAATGAATAAAAAAACAGACACAGTGAAGCTGAATTTCTTGATCAGAATGGTTTGGTATTTGTTTTGGTGAACTAAACATGCATTATATTACTTTGGTATGTTTCAGTGAATGTAAGTATCACCATGACAGGTACTAGGAATATCATAAATGCCTGGTAACATTTGTCACATCTTTGTAGCATTAAAGTAATCCAGTGATACTTTGAAGGTGCAAAAAAAATTCTTTTACTCATTCCTAAGGATAAGTATAACAAATATAATAAACATAAATTCTGAACACATTTCTTGATTTTCTATAGTGTCAATAATATTAGAGACATTATTAGGACAATGGGTTAATGCAGGAATGCTTTTTAAGATCACTGATAACCTCACTAAGTCAAAGTTCTTATTTCTTCACAATCTATGGACTAGAACCTAGTTTCTGCAAATCAAATCAGATGAAAATGACCTTACCAAAATTCCATGCTTGCAGTATGTGCTGCTTATATTAGATCTCAAAATAACTGATATTAATCCTAGAAAAGCAACAAGACACATTAGAATAAAATTTAAAAGAAAAAAAATAACAACAAACAAACAAAAAAACCCACCAAAACAACAAACACACCAAAACAAAAGTAAATGTGAACATGAATTACTTGGAGAAAAATTAACAGAAAAAATTGCCAGTTACCAAAGCAGTTGTGGGAACTGTGGATTATTTGTATTGCAGTTTTAAGGCAATATAAGGCAATATAAGGCAGTGGTGTAAACGTGAATTGCAATCTCTTTTATCTAATGACATCTTCTGATAAATTCTGCTTTATCTTCTGACAAATTCTACTTTGCTGTTCTCACTTCTTTGCACTCTCTCAAGACAGTGGTGATGGAAAGAGCCTTACATTTTACAATATATTCCCTTATGCGTTTTCATGGATGCTTGATGTCTAGTCAGTAGTAAAAACCATGCAAAAATATTATTCTGAGATTCAGATGCCAAAATCCTCTTTTATGGAGGCATTGACAAACACCTGTAAGTTTTCTGGAATAAAACTGGCTCTGCATTGGAGTTACTTTTATGTCTTGACACCTTTCCAAAGAGTCACCTTATATGAAAGGGACAATGAAGTTGAAGTTGTCTAAAAGATCATATCTCTGTTAATGCTCATAGCTCCTTCTTATATCCTTTGCTAAAGGAAAAGATAAGTAATAATTCATAATCAGTACCATACTATATTAGATGTGTTATTTTAGCAGTGATTGATTCCATTCTTTCCTGTCTGCATGAGTACACACTTAAAAATCTTAATTAAAATAAAGTAGATCCAAATCATTCTGATATCCTTCAATATGTATTATTTATTTTTATTAGCATATATCTTACTATTAATTCAGAGGTTAATTGAGTGATATTGACTAATATTACTTTGAAAATCCCATCTAATTAGTTAACAGTAGCCAATTAATTCAAGAAAATTAGTACATTTAAAAATATGATTACTCTTACACTGTTGGAAATGGTAGCATAGGATATTTTATTTATAATCAGCAAAGTACCGTAAAATATCTTAGCTGATTTTGCTGGTTCTATTTACCAATGTGAATGTGTACATAATCATTCAATTTCTCTTCTGCGTCTTGCCAGATCTTTGAACCCAGTGGTGTCAGAGAAGGGCAACGAAACTGGTGAAGGGTCTGGAGCACAGGTCTTATGAGGAGCGGCTGAAGGAACTGGGCTTGTTTAGTCTGGAGAAGAGGAGGCTCAGGGCAGACCTTATTGCCCTCTACAACTACCTGAAAGGGAGTTGTGGTGAGCTGGGGGTTGGCCTCTTCTCGCAGATAACTAGTGACAGGACAAGGGGAAATGGCTGCAAGTTGCGCCAGGGAAGGTTCAGGTTGGAGATGAGGAGAAAATTCTTCTCGGAAAGGGTGGTCGGGCATTGGAACGGGTTGCCCAGGGAGGTGGTGGAGTCACCATCCCTGAGGGTGTTTAAGGAAAGGTTAGATATGGTACTTAGGGACGTGGTTTAGTGGGTAATAGGTGGTGGTGGGATGGTTGGACTAGATGATCCTTGAGGTCACTTCCAACCTTAATGATTCTATTCTATTCTATTCTATTCTATTCTATCATTTACTCTCCTGCCAAAGTATTGAAAATCATCCCACTAAATATTTCCAGCTTGTTATTATCTGTATTTGCAAACTATCAACAGCATTTTTATCTATCATAATCCTCATAAACAATAATGTACAATAATATATTTTTTCTATTAAAAAACAATACCTTTTTTGACCTAATACGCCTATAATGTGTGCGCAGAAGAGAAAAAGCAAGCAGAGAAATTCCATTACAGAAAAATACCCTGAAAAGACTGATGATGGTAACTATTATTGTCTATTCAGAAAAATGTTAAATTTTGGAAGCTTTCGTTTTGTAATGTAATATAGCAGTAAAATTGATCCTGGGCATATTTCTCCTAGAAATTGCTAATTAGTACTCTCACTTTGAGTAATTGAAAGATATTGAATTTGTGCAATGCTTTACTAACCTCAAAGAAAATAAGAATGTTTCATAATTTGAGAAAGATTAACCAGACAAGTAATTTTAACTTCATATTCTAATTACACATCATTACATTCACTAGGCATGTTAGATTTGCCCAAGTTCCTGATACGTTTTTCTAAAAGGGTGTTACCTCCTGCAGATCTCAGAATACTAGGTAATCCTGATGATTATTAAAGTGGAGTGATTTTTAATGAGTGAACAGATAGCAACTTCAGTCCTTTTTCCTGAAATCAATTTATGACTGTCATCTCATTTGCAACTTAGGTGCCAGAAGTGATGTGCTTCGCTCTGTAGTTCTCTCAACCTTGCTACTCACAAGATGATACTCTTATAGTATAAGCTGTATTAATGTATAATTCAAGAAACCGAGTGGTTGGCATGAGTTCTTATCCTGTATTTCTAGTGTCTTCCTCCCAATATTTACACTCTTAGTGACAGTTCGGTACCTACTTGCTTTGAGTTCCAAAGTCAGCACGTCAAAGTCTTAAATTGACATTTCAGAAGTCAGATGTTCAAGGATTACAGCTCTAACTTTAAAGAACAAATGATGCTTTTTTCCCCCCACAACAAGACTGAGAAGAAAAAATGAGCTTAAAGAAGCCCCTGGCAGCTTGTATAAACAATAAAACTTGTTTTAATAAAAATGCAATCCTGCATGCTTAGTGTATGCTTTCTTTGTTATGAAAGCACCAAGAGTTCTCTTCTTTTTCACCTGTAAATTTTTGAAAGATCTGGTGGATTCATAACCATAGTTGTGGGGTTTTTCTGCACTATTTCCCTTCATTCCTTTCAGATTTTTTTTCTGAATATTTTGTGTAACATAAAGCATTTGTTTACTGATTATGTGCAGCACAGAAGACAGAAAGAAATAAATTCATAAACTCATACAAGACTGTGATGTTATTTAAAATCCTACTCTAGCCTCAGTAATACCTTTACTGTACGAGATTCTCATTAAACATGAAGTCCAGTTGTTATGTTCAAATCTGCTCACTCAAAACTTATGAAAGTTTCCATTATTACTTACAGAACAAAGAACTATTTTCATCCATTCTCGGTCCTGAAATCACAGATTTGAAATTCAATTGGGTCTGATAGAGAGACATTCTTTTGTTTGTTTGTTTTATTCCCAATGAATTGATTTAGAATTGACTTCTCAGTACTGCGAACATTCCACTAAACAAATTGCAGCTATGAAATATGGTTTGAATTTTGAAATAAGCAATTTCTATTTCAGAATAGAAAATTTAAGATACAAGACCACATAATTCTCATTGCTTCACTATCATAAATTTACTGTAAGTCTTGACATCTTTTAGTTTACTCCTTACTTATAGAATGAGAAAAATATAATGATTTTCTAGTACATGTCATCGGAGAAACTTTTTGAAGCAAACATTTCACTTGTAATGAAATGTTGATGGTTACTTGTTTTGTGAATAATTAAATAAGTAAAAAATAATAATTTTGTGTCTTAATGGGTAAATTAATTGGCATTTCAGTGGGATGTTTTTTGTGTCGGTCTCTACGTACAGAGCAGCAATAAGTACAAAATAACCAGTATTTTCATCAGTCACCAATATGTCAAGAAAAAGGAAACCCTGCACATAAAATCTGCTAAAGTCATGCACATTGGTAATGTGATCAGGCTGGGTAATCTAGATACCATGCTTTTGGAATCTGTATTTCAGAAAAGGTTATGAAATTTCACACACTGTGAAGAAAACAAATTCACTTGAAAATGGGAGAGAGAAAAACTATTTGTAGACATTTAAAGTTTAACATATAAACAAAAAAAAGGAGGGGGATATTCTAAAGTTGTAGTGAAATGAGGTCTAAATTACACTAGGGTTAGGAAAACATTCCAAGAAATTATTTATACCTCAGAATTACAATTTGTTTAATGGGAGAAAACACTTGGCATTGTTGACAAAGTTTTGAATGAATCTGGGGAGATTTTTTAAGCCTTTCATTAACAGATATCACCCACAGGTCTTAATCATTTTCTGTCTTCTCATCCATCCACTCATCATCTGGTCTGCTATTGAAGGTCAGAAAGAAGTTCATTCTAGGAACTGTTTCTTTGAAATCTGAGGTTTCTTGATATTTTAGATTTTTATTAATAGGTAACCTTATTCTTTTATACCCCATTTACACAGGATCAGAGCTGACAGCTACAGGGCTAAGTCCATGGCAAATGAGTATAGAGATTTCTCATTGTTATAACTGCATCTACCTTTTAAAAGAAGTTAAGAATCTACTTCCATTTCAAAATAAAAAAAAAAGAAAAAAAAAGAAAAAAAAGAAAAAAAGAGAAGATGTTTTAAAATTGCTAAACTTCTGTGAACAGAAATATCATTCTCCGCATAACTCAAAATCACCATCCAGAAGTACTGTTTTACAAATGTAAATGAGAAAAATTTTACAAGGCTGGATACACTCTGATGTATAGTAGAATCAAGTATCACAGATCGATTTCAAACCAATAGGCAGAATATCTAGTCAAAAATCTAGTGGAAAAACACATGATTTAAAGCACAAAATCAATTAATTCTAAGGCTTGTTCCAAAAGTATTAATATAATGAAAGAGTACAGTAAGAGAAATCTCATATTTTATTCAGAGAAGACACTTAAAATGTCTTCTCAACATCAGGAAATGTTAAGTGATCTGAAGTAGCTGCCAAAAGCATAAGATCAAAAATGTGTTACCAAACAAAAAATTAAAAAACTGAATGTCTTCCACCTTCCTAGATCTGCAATGTAGAGGCAGTTACCTCCTTATTTCCTGCTGCACTAAACCTGATTTTATCTTTCCTAGAATCCAAAAAGATTTTGATGTATTAATCAAACCCAAGTATTTTTAAAATACTACCTTCTTTTTCTTACAATCTGCTTCATCAGAACAGAGCACAGAATGTTGATGAGGCATGCCAGTCAAAATCCCCAGCCAAAATTGTGACATCCAACTTCAAAACTGCTATATTTTAATTTTAAATATATAATATAGTATATGATATATATAAAACTGATCTTTCCATCATACTTATATGAAGAAAATAAAATTAAAATCAGATTTATGATACAAACTGCAATTAAAATAACATTGACAATCAGCCTTTCTGGAGGTGGATAGTTTTCCATCTGGTTCAAATCAGTGTCTTTCTGCTGCAAGGCACAATGTAGATTATTTAAGTGTTCTTTGGAAACAGTGGGAAAACATTAGGATATCATACAAGCTCTACATTTACAATATGAGATATTTTATTCCATAGAAATAACACAAATTATTAATAATAGAATTCAAGTACAAAAATTTTAAGATCGCAACTGTACAATTGCTGTAAAATAAACCCTCATGAATTCACATCACTTCTTTCATTGTATTTTGTACTAAGAATACATTTAAACAATGTGTCTACTCATTTTGAAAACAACACTAAATATTTTCATGTGTATATACTAATAAAAAAAAGTGGCTTGATTCTCTATGGAAAGCTAGGCCTGCATATTTCATCATTCATATTGAGCATACTTGCCTGTTACAAACATGCTGACAGGCTGTAAGTTTGCAAAACAAGGCATGCCTTGAGATTAAAAAAAAAACAATGGCAGCTTACTTGTCTGATAAACTTACAGGAAAGATAAGGCTGCTATGAACGCTGGGTTGGTCCTCTCTGGAAGACATGGAACATCTTTCCATAAGAACATCTATTTATATGAGAATTTGGTGAAGGAGGGTTATGATAGTATTCTATAAAATAAATTTTTGAATAGAGAAGGTGAATAAGAGTCAGTTTGTTCTTCTAGTACAGGAATTCAGTATAATTGGTTTTATAAAGTTACTTTAGGGGCTAAACATATGCCTTTACTAAAAGCAGGATTTGACTGAAATGTTTTTACCCAAAGTCATTTGACAATTCAGACTATGAATTAGGCTGTAATACACAGAAGTTGGTTTTGAGTTTTTTGTTTATTTGATTGTTTTTTGTTTTGTTTAGTTTTGTTTTTTTTTTTCTTAAAAAAACAACAGTCCATTTGGGAGTCAGGGAGAAGGGATAAATCTTCATTTCTTATCTATCCCACTTACTTTGTTAAAAAGTTGTTTGCTGTTCTTGCCATGTCCTGAAAAATCTGTTTCATTCTTTTATGTCTGATACTCTGTTTCAATTTTACCTGGCCTGACTTATTTTTTTAATTCCTTTTCCTATGTTGAATGGTTTAGTTGCTGTTTTCTTTATCTAGTTGTTTATTTTCTTTCTTTAGTTGTGCTTCATAAGATACACTGTTTCAGTTTTACATCTCAGCATAAGTTTGTCCTTTTTATTGATTCTGTATTTTTTATGTTTGAGATTTCAAAACCACTTAACAAAATCTTAACAAAACTATAGTCTATACTAACTAAACTATGGTTTAAACTATAAAAAGCAGTAATTTATTTCAGCCAAATAAAGGGAAAGACATGCAAACCCCAGTTTTTCTAAGTACAGAAAAATAAAATAAATTGAATGGAAAATATTCATAATGATAGAAGATGAGACAGAAATAGCACCAGATAAAGATGGTGCGACCTGAGGATGGTGTGGTCCAAACAGTAATGGAGTCTGACAACATGATGTTTTATTGAGGCAGTAGGAAAGATGAGCAACAACGCACCCATCTGGCAGCTCACTCATTCCCCGATAGTAGAGGGTCATAAGTGATGCTGTAGTTCCAGTGTATTGCCAAAGACACTTGGTGTTTGGGTCATCTGGCCACAACAACCAGTGCTGTGCCAATACCTCCTGACTCTGGGTAAGAGTTGTGCTGCCCCTTGGCTCCACCAATGGTAGTGTGGTCTAAGAGAATCGTGTCTTACATGAATAATGCAGGAGGCATCCTGACTACACTGCCAATATCTGTAAGGAGGCAAGGTGTTGGCAGTCTGTCTATTCTGCTGTTGTTGGTCAAGGGGCAAGCTATTAGATGGCACAGTGAGGATTTATATACAGGTAATTATGACCTTCCTTATTCTTAAATCTAAATGCTTCATTAGTTGGTAAATGCAAAGAACTTTGGAAGTAAAAATATGTTTTCTAAAAAATTATTTAAATCTATGAAGTATTTGCAAATTTTTCTATATATTAATTTTCTGCAAGCTGCTGTTTCCTTTTTTAAAAATGAAACTTTTATAACTAAGAAAAGGAGAATGGAATAAATAATGATATTGCCAACAGTAACTTCCAGGTGATTGAAAAAGTGTGATGTGAATTTTGTTTCAAGCCGATATTAGAATGAACATACAAAAGATTTCTCAGTCAAGTATTCTTGTGTAGAAAGCAAGTATTGTTGTATACTGTTACATATTTCCGTTGAAAAATGGTAGCATTTCTGTTTACTAAAGAAGTTCACGAGAAATGACAAAATAGTTCTGTACAGAATATCTAAGAGATGATTCATCATTCTTCATAATGTTCATAATGACTACATATAAATAATGAATGCCACAAGTGTCCAGCTACTGAAATGTAAACATAATACTTGAGGTGGATTTTGAAAAAAAGAAATGTATATTGAAGAGCTAGAAAACATCACACATTGATTGTTTGTAGTCATACCCCCCCACACACTATTGTTCCTGTTGTCTCCCCACAGTCTCATTCTCCACTTTTGAGAACTTTGAGGGCTATAAAGGAGTGAGACCGTCAAGCAGAGGTTGATACATGTGTATTTAGAAGTGAAAAAGATAGATGGAAGAGAGATCTTGACATTTCTTGATAAAGTCTGCTCCTACATAAATCACTGTGAAGTCTTTGAATTCTCTGTCTGTCCAGCTGAAGATGTCATTGCAATGTCAGTCTTTTCAGTCAAAATATGAGCGCTTCATCACAGAACCTCTTCAGTATCTATCTCTTTTTTTTAAGGACTCTTCTTCGGTAACTGGAGACAAAGAAGCAGACATTATTAATAATTAGAGAACATTGGGCACTGAGCAGCATACCTTCATATCCTTCATCTGCATAATACTAACTGCAGGAACATGCTGCTACATCAATACTGTTGATATGTACCTTTATTCAATCAGTCTGTGAAAGCCTGGAAATGATAAATGGTACAACAGGACCAAAAGGTGCTCTAAAACGGTAGTCTCTGGATCAAAACTCTCTGAGACAGACATTTTTGATGTATTACTGCAGTACCTAGGTCAATGAGTCTGTGTCTGTGTCATACGGTAAAAGGTATAAAAGAGTCACCTGGCCATGGGCCCTTATGATTTTCAAAATCTTTCTTGTTTTACATGCTTTTGTTTTCAATCTGTACTTTATGAATGTAAATAATATTTTTTTCTTCAAGTTCAGTCCCTAAAGTGGTACTTTTTACTCAGCTCAACATTTCTAGTCCACTCCGAATGGAATTGTTTTCTATTCATAATACAAGTTTATAAAAAATTTGAATAATGTCTATATTGATACTTCATTGAAGTTTTTCCTAGAAAGAGAAAATGCTGAAAAGTATTTGAGATAAGCATGTAATTTACTTCTTCTGAGTCTGTGTTTTCTAGAAAGTCTGTGAAATATCCTGGTTTTAAAAAAGAGAAAACATTATGTTAGTCAGCATCAAGTATCAGTTCTTTCCCTGAGCAATACTGAAGAAAAGTGATTTCCTCACAGGAAAGTCACATGTCCTCAGCTCAGCATTAGGGATGACATTTTCATGTAGTATATTTGGTGTCAAACGTAAGTCACATCAGTGTCAACAACTATGACATCTCTTTGGGAAGCATTGCAAATCAAAATATTAGCAGTCATTATTTTTACACATCAAACAGTTGTCCTCAGACAGTCAAAGTGGAATAAGGAAGTCAAGGAAGATTCAAAAAAACCTGTAAAAAGATGTATCGTCTACATGAAAATGTTATCTGAGGCCAAAACGTGTCATAATGACTACTAATGAGATGATGTACTGAGAGAGAATAAAAAAGAGTCTGGGATTAGACTTCAGTAATAATTATAAAGAGATTCATATAGGACCTGTTTAAACAATGCAGGGAATGATCAATGAATTAAGTATCATTTGAGACAAGTAAGATCAGCAAAGGTGAGTCCCAAATGATAGCTCAGACTACCTAACACGATCTGATAATTAATAATGACAACTGTGGCAGAAATTTCTACTGTTAACAAACAAATTTTATCAGAGGCTTAGGCAGGAGGTTGTTTGCAGAGCATTTTCTCTACCTTCCTGAGTCAAGACAAGAGACAGTATTGATCATAAGATAAATACAGTAGGTGCATTAGAATTTTAGATATAAATAAATGACTTAGTGGGTCAGCAATTATAAAGCAGGTAAAAGTAGAATATTGTTTAATGTGTTAAGGTAGTGTTATGTAATTGAAAGTTCTTTATTGTATTCTCACTAGAATGTGAGGTCAGCAAAGAAATTCCTTAGATGTGTTTTGTTAAAGAAGCATGAAAAACAAAACAAAACAAAACAAAACAAAATAAAACAAAATAAAACAAAATAAAATAAAATAAATCTTACCATAGCTTATGGTCTGATGCTTACTAAAGATTTCAGCTTCTTTGAATAATCATTTTAGTATTTACCACTATTATAATTCTTCCCACATTATGATTCTCCATTTCACCTATGTCACTACCAACATATTTTGCAACCTATGTCAGTCAACCTTCATCTGTATTGCTATCTTGAGAAATTAAAATTAAATTAACTTTATTGGCTCTTCATCTAGTATACCAGTATTTGAAGATGGTTATTTTGGACCAAGATGATAAAAAATGCTGTTTTCTTTCCTTGTCTTCCAGAGACTAAACTATTGTGTGCTAAAAAATTCTGAAGCATGTGGATATACTTTCAGAGATGCTAGAAAGAGAAATAACTGTGCTAATCTGTACTTCAACATAGGCATGAGAGAAGCAGCAGCCTCATGATAAGAACATGTATGGAATGAGTAGTTTCAGTGTATTTTAAAATAAGCTGCAGATGGCAGATGAACTCTGCATAGAGCAAGGGAAAGATTCCTGGCTTTTTTCAAATCAAGACTCTGAGGAGTTTGCATCAGCAATTTTTAGACCAAATTTTTGTCATAGTAATGTCTTTTTGCTGGAAGCCTCAGACTCATTTGAGACTACATACTTATGGGCTATTATCTTCCTTCAAGCTTTGGAATCCAGTACTGTTTCCCTGGCTGGTTAGATTATTTATTCTGGTCGTGCGATGATATTTCACTATCTGTTTTAGTGTTGTTCTTGTACTTCTTTTAATATTTGTGCTTGCACAAAATTGGCTGTGCATTGCTGGCTAGTGTTTTGAACAGGGTTAATCATATATAGCCATTGACTATCTGAATTTGTATCTTCACAGTGTTACACCCGGCTCGGTAACATATTTCTAGATCCCATTCATGATCGAGAATTGAGTATTGCACTTCTGAGTCCACATAGCAGTTATTGGTTGTGTCTTTTACAACCTCAATTACACTTGATTATGTAAGACCGCTATTCCATTTCCAGTTGCCTTGGACTGGATTTTGCTTGCTAGTAGATGACAAAAGTAGGCAGATTCACTTATTTGTGATTTGTTTTAACGATGTAAATTCTGATCCTACAGATGAAATTTTGATTTCTTTAGATTCAGACAAAAGATCCTACAGTTTTCAGTAAAGATAGAATTTTTCCTTATGTATTTAGTATAGAAGATATTTGACTGGCATACTCTGCATTAGCATGCTTTATCAAATGCCTGTAAATTTAATACTGACTCTGCTTACCAGCCCTTCAAGAGGTATATCCTGGCAGTTGTTGAATGTCTTCAGCTCCTAACTTTACTGAAGCTGAAGGGACTTACGAACACTCAGCATAGGATTATCTCTGCAATGATTAAAAGAAAAAGAGAAAAACAAATCCTTGAATGCATTGAACAATTTTGGCAGAAGATGCAGTGAGCTAGTATTGATTTGTAGCCACTTCAGACCTAAATGTGTCCTAACCTTCTTAAATATTACTTGAATTTTTGTCATTTCCATTTTTGTATTGCTGAATAACAGTGTACCAATACGTTTGTATCATACAAAAAGTAAAAGTTATATTAATCCACTTAAATTCTACCTTGCAGTTAAATAGGATCCTGAACTACCTTGTTCAAAAATTGACACAGACAAAATAGAAAATGTCCAAAGGACTTTGAAATTTATGAAGTGCAATGGCCAAGAAAATAAATTTATTTACAGTACTCACACTTCTTTACAGACACAGTGGCAGTAAACTGAACTACAATCCTTTTGTAGAGTTAGGAATTAGCTTTCAATTTGAAATCAATAATGTGTTGTATGAGGTCACCGTTCGGTAATCCCTAGAATGCTTTGTGCCAGAGTCTTTCTGATAGATCTGAGTCCAAGAGAGCTTCATAGGCTTTATCTGGTGATAATGAATTGACTGAAAAATGAAGAACTGGTGAGGTATTGTGAACTACAGCTTTTAACAAATTCTGTCTAGTAGATATTCCTTTACTCTCTCAGAGGGCTTCATCACACCTGTATGGTTTCCATATGGTGCTTATGGTTATGTGATTTGCTGCTTTAAAAACAGAGGTGTTTTTGATAGAATAAATAAGAATAAACACAATAAATAAATAAAACAAATTAAAAATAGCTATAATTCCTGCTGGCTGTTCATTACACTACCACAAGTTATTTTAATAAAGTTTCTTAGTGATAAAATTAATCTTCTATAACTAAACTGTGCTTACGAATTACATTCATAATTTTAATGAGATTGTGTTCTTATATTTATTCTGAGACTTCCCTCATGTGACTGTGCAACAACTTGAAAAAACTAGAACAATCTTTTCTTCTACCATCTGAATATATAATATAGTTTAATAATTTTATTATCTAGGACATCTAAAATATTTTAGAATATGAAACATTAAAAAATATAG
Source organism: Psophia crepitans (assembly GCA_013399095.1). Taxonomy (NCBI): domain Eukaryota; kingdom Metazoa; phylum Chordata; class Aves; order Gruiformes; family Psophiidae; genus Psophia; species Psophia crepitans. The sequence continues at coordinate 188,730 of VWZZ01008257.1, forward strand.
TATTAAAGACTGTAACTGTGTCACTGCTTCAGATAATATCTATCGAATTTCTTAGTAATATGAAAAATAAACTTTATGAGACTTCAAGGTAGTACCTGGTTCATCCTCTGAATCTAAGAAAGAATCAAATACGTGTTAACAATTCTTGTTGGATGTTTGCATAAACTGAAATGTAGGGAAATATAGTGGTGGAATATATCCATAGATAACTTCTGTTAATGTTCATTTGTGCTTATAGAGAGAAGTTGACAACCTTCAACCTAAATTTTTCTTGTTGATTTTTAGTCACTCTGCTTCCTATTCTCCTCTACCAGATGTGAAGAAGTGTTCATTTCCCTCATTCCTACACGAATCTAATCTAATCTAAAAGTGTTTTTTTTCTCTTTTCAGTGCTCTTCATTTTATTTAACTTCACTTGTTTGCATGCATGTGTGTGCATCTGCTCAGGCTTAGGCCTAAGTTGTTTTAGATCCCACTGTCATGAATGGAAAAGCAATTAATACAATTTAAGCACTAAATTAATACAGGTACCTATTTAGTTTTCATTCTTTTATATATGTCCTGCAATATATCAAGATTCTCTTGAATTTGTCTTCCATAAATGTTGTTTTACCTAATTTCCCTTAAATTCAGTTTGATATTATCAAAAAATGTTAAAGTATTACTCGTGATATGGAAGTTAAAGTCCTTGATTAAAATATTGACTAATTCATGGATGAGAATAATAGCAAACTAAATATTTTATTGATTTTAATCTTAAGCTACTATACTTGTGTAATAATTTATTTCTATTTTAATGTTCCTATTTTAATGACTTCTCTTGTTTTATGCCACAAACGTTAGTCTCATTCTCAGCAACATGATCTACTTTATGCTGTCTCTTCCACACCTTGGATTCAGTGAGCAGAAAAACTTGCAGATTTACCAAGTTAGTTCCTTATTTCACATTTTTCCTCAGGATTAGGATATATCAGGATAGTGCTTATCCTTTTAATATTACTACTTCTTCGATCTGCCAGCTCCACTGGACTCTTTTCAATTTTAATATTCTTTTTCCTGTCTTACTGATTCTGAGTTTATCAAAAACTGCTTTTTGACATCTTTTGTCTTTTTTCTTTCTGTTGGTCTCTTTCCCTTTTTAACAATGTAATTTATTTTCCCTTGCCCTCTGTCAGTCTAACACTCTCTGACTAGGTTCTTTTAGATATTCCATGCATGCAAGACATAATACATAATATTAAATTTGCTTATTTAAGGTAGCTACTTTACATAGGATTTCTGATTTAGTGGAGTGATACAATGGAGTGGGCAATTTGGTCTAGTGTAGAGTGTCCCTGCCCATGGCAGGCGTGTTGAAACTAAATGATCCTTGTGGTCTCTTCCAACCCAAACCATTCTATGATTCTATAAGATACTGCATAACACAATACAAATGTAAGGTATACTTAACAAAATAGAACAATTGGAATACACATTTCAATCACAATATCAGTGTGATTCCTGTAACTTGTCAGCAGTCACAGCCTGCATTATTCCCTGAGCTTCACAGGCACACCTCCTTCGCCCATTGCCTCTGAGCCTTCTTACATTGCTGGGGTTTATTGGTTAATTAACTTTTTTTACTTCAATATAAAAATAACCATCAGCACCAATGCCATAAGTATGTTTTTTTAAAACTTATTTGGTACTCTATTACTATTGGTTCTGTTTGATTGGTCATTTTTTTGCCAGCAAATACCCAGGAAAAGTTCCTTGTTTCTCTCCAGTCCCATGGTACAGATGATTCTGCCAGCTCCTTCCAAAATTCTCATCCACCTAATGAGATTCTGATCCATCTGATCTTCATGGTATGGTGGTTTACAATGTGTCCAAGGGCAAAGTCTTTCTTGAAGTAATTTATGTTTACCCAAGGACCTTTGTTTCCAAGATTTCAGAACATCTTTGTCATCTGCATAACAGAGATTGCATTTGATTATTTTTATAGTCTAAATATTTTTAGTTACTAAATTTGATTCAAATATCTTCTTACACAGGTATGTGATAATGGGCATATTTGATGGAAGTTCATTAAGAATGTTTCAAATAAGTACATCCCGTATGTTTCCATGTGTATAAATTTGAATCTTCTTTGCATTTGTGACATATTCCCTCTTCTGAGCTTCCATGTGATGCTAAGTCATTCTACTACACCCTGCATGTGTATGAGTATTGGCATAGAGACACTAATTGCAATGTTTTGAAAAACAGTTAAATTATTATTGTTATGCAATATTAATAGTTAGCATTCCTCTAGGTCCCAGTATTTGCCCTGCAAAGCTGCCTGTAGAGGATCTATTAACCATTAAGAAATCTTTTACATTTCTGCAGACAAACCAAAGTGGTGATTTGACCATGATGTTTGTTTCCAGCTTTATACTTACTCTGTTCTATAGCAGTGTAATTGCTCAGTTAAGATTTTTTTTAAAAAAATTTATTGTTCTTTGTTTAATATATGTTGTTTCACTTTGAATTCTGAATCCCTACCAGATCCACACAGTCTATGTAGTCAACAAGATGCCTATATGAACAATAATATTAATAATCAGTAAGATGATGTTCCATTACTTTGTTTTCAGTTCGCTCTGATAAGGACCAATCTACAATGTTGTCACAATATGATGTTTTTCTTGAATTAACAACTCCAGGTATAGGGTAATTAGGAAAATTTTAATTGAATTTTTTTAAAGCTACATTTGATAAATAGTATTAATACCCAAAAAATAGTGGCAATAATTAGGTTTTTTTGCATTTGTTTTTTGTTAGTTTAACTTTTGAAGCAGTATGTGCATAATGGTTTTTCTTAACATTTAATACCTCTAAAACCAGAAAAGCTCAAAACTGAGATTTTCAGCAGGATATTTGACTTAACCATATTGCTTCTTTTTATCTTCTGATCTTTTAACTTTTAAGGTATATTTTGGTTAATGCTTCAATAGTTATTACCTTGCTTTCCTTTTATATTAACTCACTCTTTTCACAGATGTAACAAAAAGCTACACATATCTAAACATGCTATCTCTTAATGAGTTAACCTAATATTGACTACTAAAATTTCTCACTAATCTGTAGTTAATAGTGAGCAAAATCAAATGCTATATATAGATTACAGTGCAACAGTAGTACTAGACATTCTATACAATAAATTAAGTGGGTTTGAACGTGAAGAATCTGCTGATAAGACCTAACGTGAATACTAATAATATCCAATATACTTATCCCTTCATATTTTATTCTGTATAGTTACATGGGGTTGTTTTAATACTGCTACAGCACTAATTTGCTGAAGCAATTGCATACACTTTGCAAAGCTTTTGCTTATGGAAAGCATAAAGCTGAGGATCTAGTCATTAAATCAAAACTAGAAAGAAAGGATTTTAAAGGGAATAATTCTCTTTAGTACTGCATCCAGTCAGTCAGCTAAATCATCTTACAAAAAAAAAAAAA
>VWZZ01008257.1:206072-287205 GCA_013399095.1 Psophia crepitans
GGGGGGGGGGGGGGGGGGGAAGATGCAAAGAGGCAATAGAGGAAAAGGTTATGGAGGCTTTGCTATTACCCAGCAAGAAATAAGTAGATGCATGATAGAGACTAGAAGTGGTACAGAGGCAAGCTATTTCAGAATCACCTTTGCTTTATTTTGGCTGTCTGAATATTTAAGTATTCCATAAAAGTGGGGTAAACTCTAAAAATGGGAGACTCTCTGGGGTGAAGGAAAAACAAATCACCGGGCAGTTCAAGATAAAGTCAGCCAGAGAAAGCCAGGCAAGGGCTCATGCTGAAGCCTTGCAAACTCGGTATAACACCTGTGTCCTGTTACAAGCAATGGCAATATTCAGAAATGCATAATATACAATACATACAAAAAAGACACAATTTATTTGTACTCAGGGCTATGTCAGGCATTGGACAAAACTTCAGATTTCAAACATATATGCAGAGGACTAACTGGTCAGTTGTTTCAGAATATTTTCATTGCTGCAGCTTATCTAATCTCGTACAGAATGGCAACCCACTCCTCCTCATTTTTTTTAAGGAATAAACAGTTTGCAAAAAAACAATTAAAACCAGAATCACTTAGTACTAATGTTATCTAAATAATATTGTGTATCACTGGGGATTATATACCTTTTTGTCTTCTGATTTAATAACAGCTCTTGCCAAATCTCCAATAATATTAAGAGTGTGAGGCTTTTTTTCAATTAAAGCACTCAACTGTAGTCTAAAAAAGTGTCTTTCTGAGACTGGATTTTTTTAATTAATACACCAATATGAAATATGAAATTCAACAAAAGAGCATCAAACATATTGTTGCCAAGCAACTAATGACATTATGTGTTTTGTATGTTTTAGACAACAAAATGGTGTTCTGAATTCCCTAAAAAAAGTATTTATATTTGTAATGTTCTTTATAAAAAAACAACATTTCTTGCTGTGCTGTTTTTCTGTGATTACCTATGTTTGCATATTATCTCAGCTTCAGGTGGAAAATCGCCCTGAATAAAACGTTGAAAGTAACTTCCAGTCTTGTCCTCAGTCCAGGATCACTGAAACCATTGGATTTTTGTTTTCTTTTGTCACCTTTGGAAAAACTGTTCTATTTGCCAAAACATTCAGAAGTGCTTTTGAAGAGGAGATGTGGGAAAATTAAGGCCAAAAGAAAAAAGCCCAACCACCCAAAAAAACCCCCAACCCACAAAGCAATATTTTCTTAATTTGTCACAAAACACAGGTTCAGAATTTTCTGAGCATTACGAAAGGGATTCCTTATTTTAGAGACCAGTCTTATTTTTGACTCTGTTTACAAGGCTGATTATTCCTTATTCTCAATCTTAATCTGCAACATGCTATTGCACCATCACCAATTGTTTCTCCTATTTATTTCCAAGTGAAAATACGTCTTTTGTTTGTCTACCTTTGAAAAAGTAATACAAGGAATAAAAGAAAACAACAGTTTTATTCTTCACATCTTCTTCAGAAACATTGGATCTGATTTCAATGCTGAACAAATATTTGAAGTAGCTTTTATAAACTACTGCATACATTTTCATTAGAGCAACTGTTGAATTTTAATCTATTGATTAAAAAATGCAAATCACAGAAGAAAATTGTCAGTTATGTTTCCACCTGATGCTTGAACACATTTTTTGTAGAAATCATCCTCAAATGTAAAGCAGACCTTAAAAAAGAAACTTAGAAAAATATTTTCAATTAACATACTAATGAAATAAAAGCAGTTTTATGAGTGTTACCAGCGCATTGAGATTTGTTGAAGATTTTCTGACAAAGAGAAATGAAATGACTGGATATTTCTTTCTACTGGTTCTTTTTTTTTTTTTTAACTTCATTACCATGGGTGTTCTGGAAAGTCCAATGTTTTATATTCCTCCACAGTAGAAAGGGCTTCATTGAGAAAAACAACACCATAGCTACTTCAAAAAAAAAAAAAAAAGAAAAAAAAAGAATTGTACTGAGGAAAAAATATAAATTATGACCTTACTAAACATTGAAAATGCAGTCTAGAAACATTCTTTTTGTCCCAGTAAGAGCTTCAGTAGCTTTGACTTTTAATAGCAGTTTATATTATATTTTACTATTTTATTACATTGTATTGTTGTTTATTATAAATACTGATTAACATGATTATATTAGCTTAAAGCTATAAAAAGTCAGCAGAATTCTGTCATGTGTATTCTTTTTCAAGTAAATTTAATAATTTCCTATCAAAGTTAAGGTAATGTCTCTGAATGTTTGTTTCAACAGGGCATACTGCATATTCGTTATAAGTTGCAGAGAATGGTCAAAGAGAGAAGAGTTAAATAAATTCAGCAATAGTTCTGACAGAGTTCATACCAAAATGCAGTGAAGAAATAACTTGGAATATTTTAGTAGTGGAACTTCAACTATTTTAGTTTTTCACTTCCCAATTATAGAAACTAAAAAAAAAAGAAAAGCCTATTCTACTTCTGGAGTTTCTGTTGCTCAATTATGGCTCAAAAGCAAAAAATATGGTGATACTTTGGCAGAATTTATTAATCTAGGGAGAAATACAAGTCTGTAGAATTGGCAGTAATTTTACAGTCTATGAATACCTTTTCATTGTGTTTGGAAATGGACAATCCTAGTTTGTAATTAACTAAGAACGGTGACTAATTCAGTAACTTTAATTTCTATGAAGAGGTTTATTTATTATCACTCTAAATGAATAAATAGCTTTATGCCATTGCAGGAAGGTAAAAGTTCAGGTTATGTGAGCAGTATTAGAATTCAGTATTGTCTAGTAAGGACAAAGACAAGGTCATGCTGACCTAGAATTAAATGTACCTCTGTTTTATTTTTCTTTAACCTCCCTTAATTCGTTCTTCTATTTAATCACAATTTTTGGAGAAAATAACTCTTTGTTGGACTGTCAATTTTAATACATGCCCACTAATTAGAGTGAATATAATGTACATTCTATGTACAAATCTGAAAAAAAAAAAACCTTCCTAAAACATGAAGACCTTCCTTTGGTGCTTCTTTCTCAGTTATGTTATAGACAAATAGCGGTTGCTTAAAAGGAACTGTTCATTAAAGAGAACAATTAAACAAAAAATAAAAGTACTTATAAAATAGGGAAGGGTTGATATTACAAATGTAAAATGACATTTACAGAAGAAAGGTAGGTGATAAGGCTGGCCAAAGACAGATGTGGAAAACTGGTATACAAGTGGTTTTAGAGAAAAAAATGTGTTCATTTTCACTCACAGTCTGGGAGATAAAGAAATCATATTAGTGATATAAATCTGTTGCTAGATATGAAAGACAAAATTATCCATCATTTTGCAGAAAATTAAAAACCTAAATTCTGTTTTTCTGGATAAGCTATGGAGCATGTCAAACTTGTAATTCAGGATTATTTGGGGAGAATTTCAACCATTAAATTAAGGCATTATTATTATTTTTTTAATATGATTTTAAATCCTGAAAGTCATATAAATAATTTCTGTGCTTTATGAAAAAGTTGGCTAATAACGCTCTGACCCTGTAAGCATGTTTTCATGAATGTTGAAATATCACAAGCATTTCAGAAAATTTGGAAAACAAAAGTGTACAGTGAATTACTCTGATTCACAAGCATTCTTTCTTTACAGTGTAATAGAATTAGTATGTGTGAAATACAAAAATTACAGGAAAGTGGAATAATAAGTGATTAATAATTAATAAATGGTTTAATGGAAAAAATCTAGCAAAATAAATATGCTACTTATTGATGTATTTATGGTTAATAAGGGTAATTGCACCTCACAATGGCCTGGTATTTATCACCTCTCAACCAATGAAAGTGGCAGCATTAACTTCCATAGAAGCAGAGACAAGAAGTATGACATTCAGACTATGTCCTTTTCTCCTAACTCTTTCACTTTAGAGATTCCACCAGCCAGAGATCTGGTATGAGCAAGTTCAAATACCACAGAGGGAGTTGCCCAAGGAGATAGGGCAAAGCTATATCCAACAAGGACCATATCCACAAAGAGGCATACAGGAAAGGGCTCTTCCATAAAGTGTTTAAGGGATCTAGGCCTTTGCAACTAAACATTGAGGTCTACACAGGGAGATCCAATCCAGACCTGCAGCTGGGAGGAATTAAAATGGAAGCTGCCAAAATTAGGAATGTTTAGATAACCTCGACATTTTGCATAAACTCCTGCCCAATGCTCATATGCCAGTGGTCCCAGATTTTTTATTTCTTCTTCTATAATGTTTCCACTTTTCTTCCTCTCCCCTGTTCCCTTCCTTTTCCCGTGTTCCCATACCATCATTTTATTTTAGAATAGAATAGAATAGAATAGAATAGAATCATTAAGGTTGGAAGTGACCTCAAGGATCATCTAGTCCAACCATCCCCCCACCACCTATTACCCACTAAACCACGTCCCTAAGTACCATATCTAACCTTTCCTTAAACACCCTCAGGGATGGTGACTCCACCACCTCCCTGGGCAACCCGTTCCAATGCCCGACCACCCTTTCCGAGAAGAAATTTCTCCTCATCTCCAACCTGAACCTTCCCTGGCACAACTTGCAGCCATTTCCCCTTGTCCTGTCACTAGTTATCTGCGAGAAGAGGCCAACCCCCAGCTCACCACAACTCCCTTTCAGGTAGTTGTAGAGGGCAATAAGGTCTGCCCTGAGCCTCCTCTTCTCCAGACTAAACAAGCCCAGTTCCTTCAGCCGCTCCTCATAAGACCTGTGCTCCAGCCCCTTCACCAGTTTCGTTGCCCTTCTCTGGACACGCTCCAGGGCTTCGATATCTTTCTTGTGGTGAGGGGCCCAAAACTGGACACAGTACTCGAGGTGCGGCCTCACCAGGGCTGAGTACAGGGGGACAATCACCTCCCTGTTCCTGCTGGCTACACTATTCCTGATACAGGCCAGGATGCCGTTGGCCTTCTTGGCCACCTGGGCACACTGCCGGCTCATGTCCAGGCGAGCATCAATCAGCACTCCCAGGTCCTTTTCCTCTACACAGCTTTCCAGCCACCCCGCTCCCAGCCTGTAGCACTGCCTGGGGTTGTTGTGGCCAAAGTGCAGGACCCGGCACTTTGCCACATTAAACCTCATCCCGTTGGCCTCTGCCCAGTGATCCAACCTGTCCAGGTCCCTCTGCAGAGCCATCCTACCCTCCGGCAGATTTTGTCTTTCTTGTTAGATTATTGCCATTTAAGTAAACATGTTAACATAATATTTTCTACCAAAGACATTACTCAGTCTGTCTAGACATTGACACCCTTCCCCACACTGACTTGTATGTTCACTGACTACCTTTTGGGAGAGGGACCACTTGTTGTTCTAAATACTCATTTTTTTGATATTGTGTCTCCCAAAATGGAATACCTTGTTGTTTGTTTTGTAACTGTGTAATAATATGAATGATAAAGTTATGAGTTTAATGAATGAATTATTGTGTAAATTTGATTTTCTGTGTTTTAAAAAGGGTCAGGCTAAATCCTTATAATGGTTTCTTTTGACCTTAAAGCTGATATAAGTTCCCCTTTCTTTGTTCAGTCTACAGTTCCTTGCAGCAGTGTGCGGAAGTTTCATCCCCCTTTTGGAAAGGAAATAATTATGGATGAAAAAATTATCTAAGGTAATATAGGACAGAACCCGTGTGAAGCTGGGATGAAGGAGCATGCCAGTAGGACAGCAGATGCAGAATTTTCTTATCTTTCCTTATTCAGATAAAACAGCTCCAAAAAAGAATTTGTGAGAATTACCTGACAACACTGCCAAGCTCCAGGCATAGCTCTGACACATGGACTGCTTGGTTTAGGTAAGTATCCAGATGGGGACTGTGGACTTTTGGGTAGGGAACAGGGATGGAGACAGTGTTGTGCTTGGCAGCAATTGGAAGTGGCATAGGAATAGCAGTGCCATTCAGTGATAAAGATTTGTATTGTGACTCAAAAGAGATCCGAGGGAGGGATGCTCTTATGGCTAAGGATCTAAATCTGGATCAAATGCTTATAGAGGAGTGAGGAGTGGTACACTCTATGGCACTGTATGGTAATGTGATGGATCTTTCATGTTCCTGCATAGTGCGGTAGGGAGAGGCAGAGTCAGATAAAAGACTGTTTCATCCTCTGTTTGTTGGCATAAAGGAATGTTAATGTGTACAAATACTCTTACAAGCCCAAGATGCTATGCTTTAATTCAAATAAGAGAGATCTGTGCTTTAAGCCTTCTAAAGAAACAGTGTAAGAAACATGTAAGTGGCTACTTCACAGGGGAGAGTGGAAAAGGGAACGTGCATGTTTGGTAAAGGGGGAAATGAGACCATGGTGGAAAACAGGGATGAATGCAAACCTTGTTCTCCGATCACCGGGACAAAATCTTTCCCAAAAAATTTTAATGTAGAAATTAGTACAATAAAACGTTATTTTTTATAGTTATTTCAGAATTAGAATAAAATATACTGTATATACTTTATAATTCCATGTCCAATTAAAGATAATGAGGAAGAAGTGTTCCTAGAAGTAATCGAATAGCACCTGGAATCCCAGACCTCTAACGATGTGTTCTGCCAGTTTTATTTTACTGGTTTGCAAAGTGAGGTGATTTGGATATTTGGTATCCAATAAGGTTTTATTGTGTGGGCAGAAGGAGAGAAAACAGAATGGTCCTCACCAGCAGACATCACAACCTGCCAGCTGTTAAGATTATTTTTTTTAGTTTAACACATTTGTAAACTGTCACAGGCCATAAAATCTTTTGACCAAGGAGCTATTGGCATTAAAGACATGCAGGAACAGATAACCAAATAAACTGGTTTTTTGCAGAATCAAAGAAATTTATACAATTAATATTTGCAAAATGCTCAACATTATCATGGCAAACGTGGAATATAAGTAAAAGTATCATCAATATTACAATTATTACTATGTGACAAGTCTGTTTAGAATATTTTGATTGCATTGCTATGTTTTTAAGATGCATTTCTCTTATCTATGATTAGGTATGCAGATTGTGCGCAATTTCCTTTCCTTTACTGAAACATTTGCTGAAGTCTAACACTTAAAAGATCTGAAAATATTTCTATCTTAAACTATGAGCAAAAATCTGCGATGAGTTAGGTGGGCACTAATCAAACCCATGCATCTGCAGAAGCTGTGATTTTCTAAGCTGAATTCTGTAGTGGTTATTTGCATAATGAGGTTAATACCCACAAAGGGTATTTCTCATTTAAAAAAAAATAATCCCATTTTTCACTTATATTATCAGTAACAAAATAAAAAAGCAATATAAACTTTCTCCTTTGCTTAAGTAAACATGGAAGGAGAGGAGAAAGAGGGAAACATCTATAAATTGACCCAAATTTTAAGGCTTTAAAGCTTCCTTTATGCAATTTTACTTTATAAAGACACTCTAAGTGAATGCAATGCATTTGCAAAGCAAGCTGGAATACATCCAGGATGTACAAAATATCTTCAAGCAAGTGGTAAATGAAAATAATACTCAGAGTAGTAAGAACAGGAACAGGAACAGGAACAGGAACATGAAAATACCTTTGGAGAACTACCTTTTAAATTATTTCAGGGTGGATGGATGGGAGTGTGTGTGTCTTCTGTATAGTGCTCCATAGCCAATAAAAGCTCTTCTGCATATAAACAATTTCTTCTTGCAAAGTCTGTGGAACATGAATTTTGCTCTTGCTGGTCCAGTGAGCAATTAAAATTCTTTTCTTTCTCTAAAAATAACTGGGAAATGAATTGAAATTTTTGTGCAAACAGATTGCCACAATACAAAGAAAATTTGACATGCTGGAATTATGAAGTTTCTTCTGTTCATTTGTAGATATATTTTGTAGATATAAGCAGTGAATAAATTCTAAAAAGGAGGTGGTAAGATATTAATGACAAGTAAAGGGTTTTTTTTCTGACAAAATGTTTATTATTTAAGAATTTAGCAAAAAACCCCTACTAACCAATGTTTTCCACAGAAAACAAGATCTTCACCAAAATTAAACTGGGTTTGTACTGTTTTTCAGTTGGATTTTAAATAAAATGCATAATTTGCTTTGACTCTTTATTTTCCTTATTTCAAAAGCTAAAACTTTTCAGAATATATGTATTTATGAAGTAATTTCCATGTCTTCTTTTCTCTTACCTTCTTTCATTGAATGGAAAAAAAAAAAAGGGACATCGACGTACAAGACTGTATTGAGCCTTTCATTGTCTTAATTTCTCTTTCGATTTGCTTTTCTTCTGTTTGAACTTTCCTTCAATGAAAAAAAAAAATTTACTCTCCTTAACTAACACAAACAAACAAAAAAAATCCAGAATGTGATTACATAAGATCTTGAATCATTCATAATCTCGTGAGGTTCTGATTGATATTTTGAACTCTATATATGACTGTATAAAACTAAAATTTGAGACTAAATGGTCTTTACCTACCACTAATATTTTTAAGATGAGTAAAAATTTATAGAGGTGCTGAATAGTAAGCGTTAACTAAAAGTTGTCCTCTATGAAACACAAACATCCAGGAAACAAGTAGCTTGTTAAAAGAAATGTTTTAGCTATAAAATTAAGTAGCAGAGACTTGTGGTGGGCTGTTAGAATGGATGGAGGAGATACCTGACAGGAAGCTGGATGGTATAAAGGGCAGGAGAACACTCTTCAGTGACTTGGTTTCAGGATGAAGAGATGTGAGCAGAAGAAGGATGGGAATTGGCTTTTGTAGCAGCTTAGTAGTATGGCTAATAAAAGACAGAGAAGACAAGATTTAAGCTGTGTTCCACAGGAGTCATCAGAGCATACACTTTTTAAAGAGAAATGAGAGTTAGATTGAGGGGTTTTATATGTAGGGTGACTGCATTTCTCTAATGAGTAATATCTAAATGTGTTTCACTGGTAAGAAGTGAAATGTTTACTATGTGTGCTGTTTCATCTTTGTCTATGTATGTTCTGTCTTCTTACAGGTTAAACACAAATCAGAAAGTTTACAGCTTCAGATTGGAGAAAAGGTGTACTGTGGTCCCCTTAAAGAAATCTGGAAAATTAGCAATAGAACATAAAGACAGGTACCTTCCTCTCATGAGAGTAGTGGCTTAACAGATGGCATGTGGGAATTTTTTTAGGATCTTGAGAGAAAATAATGACAGAATTTTATTTTGAGAGGGTGAAGCAGAGGAAAAACACCCAAAAACATCAACAAAACACCATATCGGCATTCAGGATGTGTCTACATTGGGCTTAAAAAAGGGAATTTATCTATACATACATTAGAAATATCAGTAGAGGATGATGATGTTATTCAGTTAGGGGATTTTCATTCTTTGATTAGAGTTTTCCTATTCCACTCTGTGTAATCTGCTAAATGTTTTTTGCATTGTCACAGAAGTTACAAAACAGTCCTGTAATCAGCTTCGCGTACCTTTGAATCACAGATCCTTGGAGTCTGTGAGCAAAAAATTTCTGAAGTACCTACTGAATACAAAAAGACTGTCATCTCTATTTTTTTTTCATTATATGTAGAATATATATTCTAAGTTCTGTAGCTTCTATCTGAACATAAATGTTTCTCATTTACTCACAGTGAAAGTATAAAACAGCCTATTTATGGAAATAACTATATAAACAAAATATTCCTACTTATAAAGGAATAGGAAAAAAATTCTTAACTGGTATGAACATGGTATATATATTACACTAGATTTGTTTCACTACCTTGCAAAAATATATTTGTCTTAAATGATGTATATATGGAAAAGTGTTGTCTCCTAACTGTCCTATTGCTATTTTGTTAATAAGTTGTTTCACTACAGTAAAGCAGTAGTGTACAGTCTACCTCTATTTTCAGTATTCTGACACTTAAGTCAAAATGCATGAGAACCAAGAGATTTATTTGGGAAGTGCCGCTCTATTTTTAAGGCAAAATTATGACCTACAGTTGATTGTATTGTTTCTAAAAGTATTTTTGTTAGTACTCATTGAAGAAGCATTGTAAGTATTGGAAGCAAGGGCCTTTGACAGATTAATTCATTCTTAAACTTCAACTGATTGAACCTATAGGTTAAAAGAATGATGAAAAGGTGGAACCATGGCTCACACTCATATGAGAATACCTTGCTCCCAGAATTTGTTTAATATTTTAAGATGTACTTTGAAATTGAAGGGCTAAGAGTTCTTTTAGTGTGATATTCCTCATTCTTAGGGTTTGAATTATGGTCTGAACTACATAATTTCAAATGGAATCCCAAAAACTAGACCTTTGCATAGAATCAGCTTGCCTTCCTTACAATAAAGAATGAGGATGAGGGGTAGGGAAAAGGGAAGGTTTGTCCATGCTCCTACCAGTAATAGTTTCATAGTTTATGGCCAATGTCTATATCTTTTGCAGATCTCTATTACTTTCTCTGCTGAAAAAGAAAAAATAGGATGGGATTCTGAGAGCACCGCCCATGATATTTAGCATCCATCAGTGATGGTGCAGTGAGATGCTAGTAAAATTCTTTTCCCAGTTGCTGAATGCCACTAATTTGAGTAAAAAATTATCAGGATTTGCCTTTTTCTTAGAAACCTATATCCACAGTAATTTTTTTTAGTCATTGATATATTTCTATATTTCCAAGTTGGAAATCATTAAAAACAAAGAGTAATTCCCCATAATTGAATGTCTCTTTTAAATGTCAAACAGGTTAAATGTTGGAACAAATGTTACCTTGCATTATATGAGCAATAGGATAGATAGGCAGGAAAGGTTTTGTCTGGATACTTTCTTAATAAGTTGTTTTATACTACTCTAATACAGAAGCTGAACTTTTAATCTCTAGTGAATTCTGCTGGATGTCAGTTTTCTTTTTCCAGTATGACCTATTTATGCAGTTTACATTTTAATGCCCACTAATAATGTCTATATTTTTCAGCCCATAATAGCAATATTCTGTATTAATTTTGTCTAATTGTCTAGTCCTTCTGCTATTTGTAACTTCAAACTTTTGATATCACATACTGCAACTTGGACATATAGATGTCTTTTCACAGTTTGTGTTATCTATTTCTCTGAAGCATAAAACTAATGTTATTTTTAGGTTCAGTAATTGTCCCTTTTACTTGCAAAGCCAAACGTTTTTTTTCAAAATTTTATCATGTTTGGATAAATAGTAACAGCAGCTTCCGTAGATCCTTTGGAGGTGCACCTTCTAGTAACCTGAGAATGTGGGAACTCTGGCAGAAGGGAGTGCCTGCATCAGAGTAGGCTTACCTCATGGCTCAGACATCTACCAAGACCTTTTCATACTAGGTGTAACATGTGTAAATGCTTACTGACAACCCCCCTACACATTCTCAAGGTCTGAAGGGACTCATGAGGTAAAGTTATTCAACTACCCATCCAGCAAAAAAGCTGGATTCCTTGTCTGCTAGCATTCAAAGACAAGATTGAAAAGGAAGCTCTCATGGATCTACTTCTCTGGGGACAAAACAAGGTTATTTCAGGACCCTCTGTAATTTTATGAGAATTCTCTTGCATCTTTTCTTCATGGTAGGTCCATGAGTAAAGACAGTTTAACTGTTTTGACAAGTTGAATGTTGGGCAGTTTTTATTTGTGAAGATGGTTTTCCACAGTATGTTTTCCTCCTGGTATTAAGCGACAAACTACACGGACTAGATTCTAGACCTATTCTCAGGCTAAGAAAATTCTTTCAGGTCTTGGTCCTGAAATTTTTTCTCATCATCTGCCTAAACTAAAAAAGACGGTTGATTCATCAATTTGGTTAACATCTCCATGACAGCTGTATTTGTGGGGATTTTTTCACTCATCAGGAGTGACCATTTCTCCTGTAGTAATACGCTTACAGTTCATTAATTTAGTTTCTTTTGGGGTACTAGTTCTCTCACAATACTAACTTAGAAACTCCATATTTCCATATGGCATGCAGTTGGTGCCACAAGTATATCTAGTGTACTGTGACAACGTTTGAGAAATATCTCTCTCTCTTTGAAGAAACCATGTGAAGGAATTAATGAACGTCATGATTTCTTCCACTGCTATTGAAATCAGCATGGCTTTCCTTCTCTGTAGTTTATAAAAGATATAGTAACATAGAGTAGTCTAAATTGCTCTGTCCACAAAGCCTTCAAAGCCTCCAGAAATTAAATTATTTGAAGCCCAAAAAATGTCTGGGATATGGCTATGCTCACTATATCCATTATAGATGAACTGTCCAATTATGCACTGGCACATGAACAATAGATTACAGAAAAGCATTTCAGGTCCTTCTGCTCTCACAAGGCTAAGTACTATGGAAGTGCAAAAATGAAATTAAACTGAAGAGAAGACTTGTAAACCGTGGAAGAACTTTCCTTTACCTACATCTAAAATCCTTCTTTGGGTGCATAATGCTAATATTGCTAATTAGACAGTGGACACAGAGTAGAGAGATTACTAAGTTTCTGCATGTGGAAAGGAGAATGTTAAGAGTAGGCACTACCACATCTCTTGTTTTCAAATAGTGTGATGCTTCCCAGTAGTTGGTGGGAACCAACCCCTTAAGAATCTAATTTTAGGGAAGGACTTTTGTTGGAGAATGTTTGCCTTGTAGTTTGAGAGGAGCAAGCAAGACACTAGTTACACTTCTCATCGTCTCATTTCCCTTGGTTGCATTAGGTAGCAGTTACCCAAACCTGACTTCCATGAGCTCTAGGAAGGTTCCTAAATAGCAGTTTAAAGCTGTGAGTTCTAACTGGTGGTAAAAAGCTCCAGGACTCTTTTCAAACATCTGCCGCAAGGATTGACAGATACGGATTTTAAATGTGCATTAGCCCAGTCTATTAATCAGATTTTTCAGATGTGAGAAGCACCTGCAGTTACACTGAAAGTGCAAGTGGTCAGTAGCTATAAAAATATAGCCCAGAACATGAGGTGTGAAAAGGTAAACCTATTTTTTTTATTTGGTTGCCATTTTCATTTCTCTGCTTAATTTACCCTTATGTAAAAATAAGAGTAATAGACTTCTGCTTCTTTAGAATACTCAGCGTAGTCTGACATAAAATGATGAGTTCTTGTAGGCTCTTGAGGAATGTTGTACTATTAGTTTTGCTAACAAATTGGTTTTTGAGACAAAAATAAAGCTTTACTTAAAATTACTTTATGAACAGGAGACATATGAAAATAAATTTTTTACTGAAATTTCTCTAGTCCATTGATATCTCATCTTCTAATATCAAGGTTTTCTTGGCTAATTGCTTAAAAATTTATTTTAAATAAGTCCCATCAGATTTCTAATTCTTGTAAGACAGTTATTCCTGTAGTACTGTTTCAAATACAAAATTTTTTTTGCGAAGAATTAGGGGAACCAGTGGGCCAAGATTTCCTATTTAAACAAAACTTACCTGCAATTTGCCCCCAGGCAAGGTCAAAACTGAGGCTAACAATTCATCTACTAAGTTTTAGACTATATTCTGTTGAAGTCACTCGTGTGCCTTACCACAACACACTGGAGCATGGGAATGACAAGTCAAGCAAGCATTCCAAGTGGAGATATCTAAGAGATTGGGCTTCAGTGAAATGTAGACTCCCTGCAGTTTCAGGCTTCATAACATTGGCTGAAGAAATATTGATTGCGTGTCCAAGGTAAAATACAAATTTCTGCTTATAGCAATTCACATAACATGCCACAGAACTAGTATTTTTACCTGTAAATCTGGAGAAGCTTTTAAAGTGAAACAAACACAAAGTATGTAAGATGTGGTTTTACGTAGAATTTTGAAGACTCTGGATTTCTTCTTTTTCTAAAGAATTTTTTTTTTTTCTTTTCTGTATACAAGCCCATTACACCTGCCTCTCTTTTCCACATCTTTGGTTAACTGCACTTGTCAGCTTCAGTAGGAGTTTTTAATTTGTCCTACTGACATCTGGTTTCAAGGAACAGAACACATAAGTAACAGCTTGATTTACACAAATGTACATATCCTAAAAACATTAAATATTAGTTTTGTGCATGAGGAGAGTGGGAAGAATTTACATGATGTATTTATTTTTGTTGAAAACATTATATTGATATGGCATTTCAGGACTTCTGTGCTTAAAGCATCAACCTTCAGTGACCTGAATTTAATAAACTACAGATCAGTTTCTTACAATAAACTGAAGTGAGTCATTGTTCCTTTTCTTAATAATGTCTTGCAAGCATGGCATTTACATTGTGCTTTTTTTTCCCTTCACTAAACTTTGAATTTATTGCTCAGAAAATATACTAATGAATGATCCTTTACCATGGTATTTTATAAACCATAGATTCGTGCTCTCTGTCAGGTACAAATCAATACTGTATACAAAAACACTCAATATATTATCTTTTAATTACTGGTTTGTTATACCAGCTGTTTAATCCAGATAACTTGCTTTGATATATGAAATAAACATAAATTCATTATTTCCAGGAAAGGAATGATCATTTAATAAATTAATACTAGTAGAAAAAAAGGGATTCATAAAGAAAATATTAAACCAATCAAAAATGGCTTTATTCTGAGATTAATAACAAACCATCCTCAACCACAAGTTTACATCTTTTAAACAATATAACAATTCATGAAAAAAATCAGTCTCCTTTTGAATAAATGTAATTGAAGAATACATCCAAACAAGGAGAGGCTGGGGGCAGAGACAGTGAAACTGGGGAATAAACAGTGTTGAGATTTTAATTAGAAAGAGAAATCTTACCCAAATAAGTGTGCTGGCTTTGGTTGTGGTTAGTATGGGGCTGTGTTTTGGGTTTGTGCTGGAAGCAGCGCTGATAGTGCAGAGATGTTTTAGCTGCTGCTGAGCGATGCTCACACAGAGCCAAGGACTTTTCTGCTTCTCGCACCGCCCCGCCGGCGGGATGGCTGGGGGTGCGCGGGGAGCTGGGAGGGAACACAGCTGGGATAGCTGATCCCAACTGGCCAAAAGGATGTCCCATACCATATGACGTCATGCTCAGCATGTAAAGCTGGGGGAAGAAGGAAAACGGGGACATTTAGAGTGATGGTGTTTTACCCTGCGTTTCCAGAGATGGCTGAACACCTGCCTGCCGGTGGGAAGTAGTGAATTAATTCCTTGTTTTGTTTTGCTTGTGTGCACAGCTTTTGCTTTACCTTTTAAACTGTCTTTATCTCAATCCATGAATTTTCTCACTTTTACTCATCTGATTCTCTCCCCCATCCCACTGCGAGGGGAGTGAGCAAGCAGCTGTGTGGTGCTTAGTTGCTGGCTGGGTTTAAACCATGACAGCAAGTGATGACTACATCTATTATATATCGGTGAGAAACTCAATCTGTATTATCTTTTTGTGAGGCATTTTGTACAGTGCTTTTTAGGAAATAGAGCAGGTGGAGATTAGATTGGAACTGTGAGGTGAGCAACCCCTCTGTGATGAAGGCTGTATGTAACTTCCTCCTACAGTTATTTTGTTCAATACTTATGAGCTCCTCACAGCTCAGCTCTGACACATGAACATTTACTATTGAATATTTAAAAATTATTCTAAGCATCAGAGGGGATATGTTTTGACTTATTTTTCAAAGATTTTCTCAAAGAAGGTATGATATACATCCTTCAGCTATCTAGGAGAGCCTTTGGTTTGGAAAGTCAAATTGCTCTTTTGTCTGTTTTCAGAGTTATTGGACATTCAGACAATGAAATGTATTCATCTTACTTTGCCAATGATTTCTTCTCTCCATTACTGAACATTTATAAGGTCACAATAATTTTCAAGTTTGGTTATTTTAATTATTTTCTTTTAAGAATGAAACTATTTAATCTGATGTCAGATATTGAATGAATGTACTAGGGTCTGCTTTAATCATATAAATCACTGCTGCTTGCCATATGATCATCTAGTTGCTCTCAGAAAAACTCCATGCTAAGCTCTGACTAAAATAGTGCTGGTTTTAGTAGCCCAAAATAAATTCAGGATTTGTGCTAAACTGTTTTAAGATATAATCTTGTGTTTTTGCTGTTCTGAAACAAAGGTTAAAAATGTTTACTGTGAGGTAAAGGAGAAAAGTCTATTTTCATTTTCTTTTTCTTCCCCCCACCCTTTTCATGCGCCTCTGAACACATCCCAAACAGGCTAAAAAAAATTTCTGAGTTCAGATTTTGAACATTCCAACTTTTAGGGAGGTTTCTCTTGTACTTTGATTAAGTCTTCTATGTGATAAAGTCCGAAATACTCTGTATCCTATTTTTATTTTTCCTTTACCTTTTTATATCAGTAATGAATATTAGTGAGCATACTCTAAGTGTATAATTTTTTTATTATAAACAAGATTTTGTGAATAAATTTTTTTCATTAATAGCATGACACATCACCTTTTCTTTTTAAGCATGAGTACCATCTGGGTTTTTTTTAAAAATGTATTCATATAACTCATTGCTGAGTAAGGGTAAAATGGCATTCAATTTTATCTGGCTCATGGAAATAAAAAAGACCTCAAAATTAAACAAAATTGAAGTGTAAAATTCCCCCCAGAGGATGGAACCAGCCTCTTTTCAGTAGTACTCAGTGACGGGACAAGGGGCAATGAGCACAAACTGTAACACAGGAAGTTCTATCTGAGGATGAGGAAAAACTTGTTCACTTTGAGTGGCAGAGCACTGGAACAGACTGCCCAGAGAGGTTGTGAATTATCATTCTTTGGAGATATTCAAAATCCACCTGGATGTGATCTTGTGTAACTGACTCCAGGTGAACCTAGTTTAGCAGGGGGGTTGGACTAGATGATTCCCAGGGGTCCCTTCCAATCCCTACCATTCTGTGATTCTGTAATCAAAGGTGTTCTGTGATTTTTAGCATCTAGAAGATGACCTGGTTGGAGACCCCAATCCATAAAGTAGAACGGAGTCATGAAATGTCTAAGCACCTGTAACATTTATTTAGACATATAATTTAGGGGTTTTGTTTTGGTTTTTTTTTTTCAGAAAGCTGTAAAGCAGTGTGGAACGTTATGGTTATTTTGTTTTACTGCTGATACTGTTAAGCAATATCAAAAGGCCGAATTTTGGGAGAACATGTCAACAGCATTTCCGTTTTACTTGCAAGCATTGATTAAGATCAAAATCTCATTAAAATCGTAATATTAATAATTTAATGGGAACTTGATGAAATTCATTATGAACTAACATCAAATACTGAAACCACGTGCTATAGTATTATATAGTTACAAAATGTCAATAAATTCCATCATCTGTGTATGCTTTGCTGATGTTTTATCTTAACTGCTGCTTGGAAATTGAATGCTATTGGGAATTAAGCATTATTTATCAATTCCCCCCCTTCTCCCTTCTTTTTTTTTTTTTTTTAAGTCATCTCTTTTCTATAGTACTACATGAAATCATAGGAAACCAGAAAGCACTATCTTCTGAGTGGAAGCATTAATCATATGTTGTTATTGGCTTCTTTAAATGCTGTATTTGACATAAGTAACTGAAAAATCATATTCATGGACACTGAACTAAATACATCATCTGTGGAATATAAATAATTACATACATCATTTTTTTAATACATTTTAAAATACATGAGTCTTATGTCCGTTGTATGACTGAATAGGTTGCTGATTCAGTGGTATTGAAGCACCAAAAGTAAAATTTTAATAAGCTACTGTCATATTTGCCATTCAGTTCAGGTCTGTAAGTGAGATCAAAGGTTAAAAATCAGTTCAGATTTTGTATTCTCCCTTATTTTTCATTTCTGACTCCTTTTTAAAGCCTTGCATATTTTTGCCTGAACTGTTTTTAGTCTTATGAATTATCAAATGCAGATGAGCAGAAACTGTTTACAGCAATATATGTAGATGATAGAGATGTTTATTCCTAGTCTTTTATAATTTAGTTCAGCATAACCACACTGCTATTTTCTTATTCTTTCATACTTCTATTCTGAAAGAGCTAATGATGATACACTTCTTAAAAGGTCTAGGACCAGAAAATGTGAAAGATCAGGAGACAATTTACATTGTATAGGGTCTTTTGGAATATGATGCAAGTATCATTATCATTTCTTTATACCCAAATTTTAAAAGAGGATTATTTTTTCATATTTATTGACAATGGGTGACTACTTGTGTCCATTTAAAGCAAGAAATTATTCTTGATGCATAGATATTCTACACAAGTCAAAATTCTATTGCAATAGTTTTGGGTTTTTTTCCTCTGAATGTGCAACATATTTTTTTTAGATTTCTCACTAGGAAACTGGTGTGAATATTAGTAACAATGAAAGAAAAATAACTGAGCATCAAGAATCCATCTGGCAATGCCTGAGGCTATTACAAGTTACATGATAAAATTTTGCATACACTGATGTGTGTATTTTATATCATAACACCTTCAACAACACACTGTATGGTTTTAAACCCATCAGCAAAGTGAGTCCTATATAATTGTTTTAATGTCTTAGAGGTGGACAACCATTGTTTGAGAACTGTCATATGTTACTTCTAAAAATTTTAATGTTTTATGTTGGTCTGTCTGAGAATTTAAAAAAAAATAGAAATTGCTTCTTTTTAGATTAACACAGAGATTTGTTAAATTGGAAGGTACTTTTTGCTACCTCTTTGAAATCTTATTCTTTCTTCCTAAATTCACTTTATGAGTATAAATGGCACCACTGTTCTTCAGTGCCACTTACTGAAATAGAATTCTTGCACTTAAAGGAAGAGAAGACATGTCTATCAGTTTTTGTCCTGCCACAGAAACTGTAAGAACTGATAACAGATGAATTAAGATCATGTTTTTGTCTTAGCTTTGTCTAGGAAGCAAAAAAAAAGGGAACTGATTCACATGATTATACTTATCTGAAATCAGTTAAACAGTACCTGAAATCTGCAGAGTACATTTTTGGCTTTTAATAATGAAGACAATACTGTCAAAGAAGCCAGACCCAGTTTCATCTGCTCCTTTGTCACTAAGCTAGGAAAAAAATTTGGTAAGGCATAGCCAACCGTGTCCTAGGGTGCATCAAGCATGGCATTGTCAGCCACTCTAGGGAAGTGACTGTCCTACTCTACACTGCACTGGTGTGGCCTCACCTTGAGTACTGGGTGCAGTTTTGGGTGCCACAATACAAGAAGGACATAAAACTATTGGAGAGTGTCCAGAGGCAGGCAACCAAGATGGTGAAGGGTCTAGAGGGGAAGGCGTATGAGGAGAGTCTGAAGTCCCTTGGTTTATTCAGCCTGGAGAAGAGGAGACTGAGGGGACACCTCATCGTGGTCTACAGCTTCCTCAGGAGGGGGAGCAAAGGGGCAGGCATTGATCTCCTCCCCCTGGTGACCAGTGATAGAACCCAAGGGAATGGCATGAAACTGCGACAGGGGAGGTTTAGGTTGGATATCAGGAAAAGGTTCTTCACTGAGAGTGTGGTCGTGCACTGGAATAGGGTCCCCAGGGAAGTGATCACTGCACCAAGCCTGATTGAGTTCAAGAAGTGTCTGGACAGTGCTCTAAGTCATCTGCTCTGATTGGGCTGGTCCTGTGTGGAGCCAGGAGTCGGACTCAATGATCCAACTTGACTCTGGTCCTTTCCAACCCCGGATATTCTATGATTCTATGGTTTTATGATAGCCAAGACAAAACTACATTTCTGTAGGGAAAGTAAGTAGGACGCTTTAAAAAAAAAAAAAAAGATGAGAAAACAGATTTTTGAGTTTCAAAATTATTGGAATAAGGAAAACAAACTAAATTCCAAAGTTCCCAGCTAGAGCAATGACCACTGTTTCTTTTTTCCTATTTGATGTCAGTTCCTAATTGTTCTGAACATAATGAACTGTGATTTAGTATTTGGTGTGTTTATCCAGATTATTCTGATATTTCTGTTTGGTGTTTTGCATAACTGTTTTTATTTTAATCTCTAAGGTGTAAAGATTCTGTGGGGTTTCAGACGCCAGTAGGGGCTAAATACCATTCTTGGAAAGATATGCTTTTGAACTGGTAAGGAGAGCATAACTGGCACTGAAGTAAGTAGTTTTTATGTCAAGGTTGTCAAACCTATTTTGCTGCCAGCTCTTGGCTAGAATTCTGCTTAACACCAGATGGCATTGTTTTTTAGATGTTCTTGAACAGAGCAGATCATTAATTCCCCCTGGATTTGCTCAGACACCTTATATGATTAATTTTTCTGCCCACATGCCTGTACACTCTGTAGAAATCTATGTAGAAATCATGGTTCATTCTTAAAAAAAAAAACAAAGAAAAAAACAAAACAATGTACTTTAAGATGTGCAACATAACCACATGATCTTTATTTTTTGAAGTGAATGTTTTATTTTTCAACATACATTATTTGCAGGCACAGTTGGCACTATTTAGACTTCTAAAAGTGCACCTAATTACCTTGATTGTTCCTACAAATCAGGTAGAAAAGAGGCTTAGTGATATAAAATATCCTGCAGTGTGAAAGAGCTGGCACAGAGTGGATGGTTGATCTGAAGTCCCTTCGATTCAGGACACCTGAGACTGATTGTTCAATGCTTCACACATCACACATTTGCACACTGTATGCTTGATACCAGATTGTACTAGTGAATCCCCAGGTTTAGAGTCCATTAAGAGGGGTCTTTGTTAGAAATGGTAGAAATCAACAGTAATGTTTCCTTTGCCAAGAAAGCATGCAGTTCAAGTTAATAAGAGGGCCCAGTGAGGTTGCCAAGGTAGGCACTGAATTACTTGTCAGTGTTGGAGGAATTTTAATGATAAAAAGTTGTCTTTGTCTTTGCAAATTCTTAATGAAAATGTAGTAATGGAAATTATTCTGACTTCCTGCTGTGGGAGTGGGGGAACCAATCAAATAAACTGTTTCATTGAATCTTTTAAAAATACTGTAATGATACTAAGATATATTAATTTTCAGTGCAGTTCTATTAACAATGTTGTTTTTTTAAACACCAGGTATTCCAGGGACAAAATTAGGTGAGTGAATAACACTACATTTGTATAGACATCACTAACGGGCTTTTAAATGGTGGTTTATGTTAAATACCTGATGATTTCTGTTTGGAATCTCAAAAATTGTTACAAGGATGCTAGTCAACAGTCTTAAAAACACACAAATTTATGAACAGATGTTTATTTAAAGTTTTTATCAAGTGGGATTTAGTGGGGAGAAAGAATCTGAGCATCTTGTGAAAGATACAAAAGGTCTTGAAGAATGTTTTTCTAGAATCAAAACAAAAATTCGTCAGCACCTGAGAGAGTTTGTCACTCCCAAGCAGGCAGATTCTATGAACAGCTTGAGATACTTCTAAGAGTACGCTCTGCTATAACAATACTATCATCCTCTCAGGTGTTGGGTAGGATTTTTTGTTTGGTTGGTTGGGTTTTTTTGGTGTTTGGTGATGTTTTATTTTGTTGTTTAGTTGTTTGGGGGGTTTTTTTAGAATTTTTTAGAATTAAAAAAGCTTCTCCTTTGTTCATTTTTCTCACTTAGATTCTTGTGCTAGGTATGCAGCCAAACTCTTCAGAAAGGTTTTTCCTGAGGCCCTCTTCAGGAATAAAGATGTGATAGCTTTCCCTAGGCTTCTTCCTGTAAATCTAATCTGAGCTGTAGATTTTAAAATATATTTAAAACATTAAATGTGGTGTCATGTCTGTGACAAGGTCAGTGCATATTTGAAAGCAAAATAGTAGAACTTTATCACTCTGAAGGGCGTGATACAAAGGGGGAAAAAATCCATCTGTTCTGAAGCATGGGAGAAAGCTGGTACCAGTTCTGAGTGTTGCCATAGTAAGTTCCACTGTGATGGTTCCAATTTAGGAGACAGATAAGTTCCCGACATTTTTTCGACATCTCAGCATCGATATTGATTACTTTACATTAAACTGGCAGCATGGTCAATTTTATTTGTGGTTCTACAGGCTGGTTTTAGTTTGGTCATATCATTAAAGTCGCTAAAAATCTTCAGGGTTCTTTTCAATACAGTTTCACAACTGAGGAAACTTATATTTTAGTTTTTTAAATATCATGATATTTTGACAGGCAATTGTAAGGAAATCCTACCTGGGGGTATTTTCCTACTATCTAGCAAGGTTTACTATTTCAATACTCCTTCATCTTCATCCCATCCCATTTGTGCTTGATATACCAGAGAGAATCCTGTTGTTTGCACTGAATACAAATTCAGTGTCTATTATTCCTGGAGGGATATTTTGTTTGTTTGTTTAATAAATTCCTTATGGATGACATTAGGACTTAAACAAAAAAAAATAAAAATCTTTTTCTACTACTAAGTAAAGACTGGATTTACAGTCAAATACATTTTGACTTCTGACTGTGTAAAATCATCTTGCATTTGAATTCTACTAACAAACAAAAATCTGAAGCCCCTAAAGGACTTAGAAAAGTTTTCTTTGAGGAAAAAATCCATTTACTAAAGCAGAAGCAGAATAATCATGTGCATATATTTAAATTCTAAATGAAAAATAATATTATAACATTTCTTGTGTACATCAATTTCAACCCCTCTAATAATATTAGCAGCTGAAATAGCTGTCATCCCGGTATCTCCAACTATTCAATTATGAGCCCTTTTGCACACAGACACACAAAAACTCTCACACAAATTAGTCATTTTAATATTTCCAAAGCTACCAAACTTATTCGTTCATTCATGAGGCTGTAGTTTAGAAAATGCTGCTGTTGACAAATCTGTATCAGACAAAAGCATAATGATCTGAAAAGAGTAGATAGTTTTACTATGATAAAATTCTTTTAATCTCAATTAAGTTGAAAATCCTTTGAAATATGAAAACTAATAGAGATTTGGAAAATACTTTCACAAGTTTGGGGTTTTTGGGTTTGGGGTTTTTTTTGGTTTTTTTTTGTTTTTTTTGGGGTTTTTTTGACAATTCATGGCACTAGTTTTGTTATGTCAGACTGCCAGCCAGAAGCTTTAGCACTGTTCATAAATGTCTCACATTTGGGATCTCATTGGATGTCCTAGCAATCCTGCTGAAGGGAGGACAGTAGAAATGGCAGGGTTGTTGCTCTAAAGCCAGCCTTCTTTAACTGTCTGGGAGCAGGAAGGGCCCAAAATGTGTGCTTTATTACTGACTTGTGCAGAATGTCTCCTTATTATATCCTTTTGGGCAGACAGCTGATGTTTTTCCTTTCCTTGTCACTGTGTACCTGCACCATTGCTAGTTTGTCTTTAGCATTCACCCTTACACTCATCTTTTGAGATTGCTGGACCAAAACAACAGCCTGCAATTATGCTACCAGACTCTGCGGTAAAAAGTAAAGTTAACATAATGACCACTATATTCTATTGAAAGATCTTGCCCTGAAACAACTATAATAACTTATCTAACAGAATCAGCTGTTGAGACAACGTGAATGTTAATGTTATTGTAGAAATACAAGAATGTGAAGAAGGAGAGAAAAATTTTAAGATTAAAGCATAATGAAAGTAAACACTGAAACCAAGAGGATTTTAAGACTTGAGATCACCAATGCTTTTAAATACTTGTAGTTTCCTTGTCTTGGAATACTTTGTGCTTATTATTTCATACTGCCCTGCTAAGTCATTCCCTTTTTCATAGACATGAACGATATTTGATTTTTATGAACTCTGCTGTGAAAAAATATATTCTTTCCTGTACTAAGAAGTCAGTCTCTATTCTGTTAAAAATGGCTGATCTCAGCTAACAGTCTAATTAACAGACTAACATACTCAGAAGAAACGTTATACTTACTCTGTTGCAATGAAATACTTGCTGATTTTTTTTTAAAAGTGTAATTATTGTTTTTATCTTTAATATGTTATGTGAAACATGTTAAGAAACAGATTTAGTAAACCAGTCATTCTGAATAAAACTCTTAATGTTTCTGATAAATGATACAGAACATCAAAGAGAGTTGGTAATGCATCAGTTTAATGTATTCTTATAATGGAAGCTCTTATTCACTAGCATTATTTTTGTAGCATGTCTTGTTCCTTCAATAGCTGTCATTTAAACATGAAAGGTTCCTGCAGTGCATTGCCTTAGGACATGATTTTCTAGTTTTATAAATAAGTGATATCCAGTCTAACGTGATGGAGTATTGGGCAAATGGCGGAAAATGCTTATGGAATACTGTCAAATTAAAAATGGCAGTAGATAAAATCTGCATTGGTACAAGATTAATTTAAAATACAATACAACTGTTCATGATTTAAAAATGAAATTTGAAATTGAGAACTTCGGATATTAAAACTGTTTATTAATTTATCCAGTTAAATGTTTTTCAGTAGCTTTCCTTATCATTTATTCAGCTGCCTTTCATGGCTTCCCAGTAATGCAGAATTAAGTCATTCAAAACTCACTACTATAAGGTTAAGCTGTGTTAGACATTATGCCTTGATTGCTGTGGCGTTTGTGGCATTAGACACTAGCTTTTTTTTTTTTTTACATCATTCAGTATTTAGATTGAGAATTCCGATTTTTGATGTGTCTTCATTCAAGCTTGTTAATAAAATGGGTACCTACTTCCTCACAACTTCTTACATCCAGACAGCAAATTAAATTCTAAGTGTATGTACACCTTTGTAACAGTTTTCCAGACTTTTGCTACATTTCAAAACATATTTTAAAGTAACTACAAAGTTGAACTGGGACTGAAAGGATTCAGAGTTTTTCTATATCAGTGTTTTAGTTCGGATCAGAGATGTATTTTTTAAAGAGTCCTTCTAATTGTCTCTACTCATTGTGCTTTGATGATAAGAACCAAACAGTCTGCGTGCATGTACTGGATTCCTCTTGAATGAAACTAAACTGGAAAATGTGCTCCCAGAGCACATCTAATCCAGTTCAGCCACCAGTGGACATTCAGACCATGGGATCTCATCAGAAGTAGTCTAAAAATTTAAGGAAAAAAAACAACAAATCAACAAACCCCTCCCAAACGCCAAGAAAAACCTGAAATGTCATCCGACTATCAAATTCTCAACAGCACCTCTTCTGCTTTATTGATCTGCTCATTTTCATTTGCATCATTTGCTAAAGCAGACACAGGGTACTGTTACTTTTGTTTACATCATACAATATCTAGGATTTTATTGCATTATATTGAATACTGACCTTTTCTTATACAACTAGTTCAAGACCTGCCATTGTACAAGCTGTAAAACAGAAGAATGCTGTAGGAGTGTTTGACTTTGTTGGATGGTGTGCTCAAAATGATTAAACCACCACAAAAGACACTTACCTCTTAAATATTTGTGCCCTTTCAAGATTGCAGACAAGAGAGATCAGTGGAGAAATCTATCTGTGTAATTAAAATAAAGGGCTTAGAGTGATATTTTTTGGGGGCGCATCAAGCAGTTCAATAGAGTTTGATCTAGGCTACTCTGAGACAAAACATCTCCACCAGTACAAATTCACAGGCAGTTTCTGCAGCTGAACTCAATATTCGTCAAACTCAAGAAAGTGAGATGCAACAGTTTAGACAATCCACAGAGTAAGTGGATAGCAACAGTTACTCTAAAACTGTATTTTCTTTTAATTTCTTATGCTTTGATAATATCTAAACAATACTGTGTATACCATAAGAGCTAGAATAACTGTGTAGTAAAATGAGGAATGTACTCATTTTCTCAGTCTTATTGTCTTGTGGGGAATCATGAAGAGACTAAACTAAGATCCAGTCACAGTGAAGGTCTGCATGGATACAATGCTTTGCATCCCTTCTCAAACAAATTGCTGAAAGCGTATTCTTAGGGAAGACTAGAAGAGCAAGAATATATACATTGCTGAATTCAAAAGAGAAGAAGTGATGATGACTGGGCTTATTTAAATGGTTAAACACATCCCAGATAGATTATTTGACAATACTTACTAATAAAATCAAAATCTAATAATGGGATTTGCACACCAGCTTAAACCATAACAAAACAAATCTCTAAAAAGAGCTGCCTTACAGCCTGAAGACCTGCAGTTAGGACTCTTCTCTGGGATATCAGAGACCTAGATTTAAATTGCTTTGCTGAGTAATTTAAAAAATAAAAGTATTTTTAATGCAGCTTGTTTCCACTAAAGTACCCAAGAATTGCACATTATTGGGGGTGTGCAGCTGTAAAGTTTTTTAGTAACTAACTCAAACTTTGAACTTAATTGTGAAAACTGTGGGCTTGAAGGCAAATATATGCCTCATGATGCAGAAGAATGAATAGACTTTAATTCTTATGCAAAAAGTTCTGGCTGAGATACCAAAAAATATGACTGAAAAATATCAGCTACATACTAGCTAAAAACATACAACTAAGCAATAATTTAGAACATATTAGCATGTCTGAAGATTGCTCCAATATCCTGCTCATTTGCTTTTCAAAATAAATATATTTTCCCTTATAGATAGAAAAATACAAACTTTTTTTTTGACTAATATTTATTCTTTTCTGAAAAAAATGTAATAAACAAGGTATGTGTTATGTCTAATAAGATGTCACTATGCTTCTGATATCACGATTCCAAGGAATTAAATTTAGATGCAGTTAACAATAGCAGATGAGAATTGTTTATATAGAAATTTTCTTTGAGAAAATTATTGACTCTTCTCGCTAAATATTTAAATAGTTATTCTGTTATGCAGCTTTACAAATCAGCATGACATCTTATTTCTTCTGTTACCTTTATTCTTCTTTTATGAAGTTTGTGTTCACATTTTAGTTGTCTTAGTGTGGACTTGTATTTCTCTGTCTTCTGACAGATAACACGAATTAGTTCAGACAAACTTTTTAGCTGTTATTTAACCACCTGTGTTGGTGATAACTTGGTCATTCATCCCTTGGTTGCCTTTATTCATAGATCCATCATACTATATTATTCCATTTTCTTCAAATATTTTGGGGTTTTTTTTTATGCTGTAGACTATGCTCTCTGGGAAATATGCACACTAATATGTATAAAACCAATCTGCCATTACCAAAAACACCTATAACATAACATTACTCTGATCATAAAACAGCAGTAAAGCCGAAAAACCTATACTTCACTCAACTGGGTATTTTTGTATTAGTCAAAAACTAATTTTAGAAATGAGAAAGATGTCATACATATAAAGATAATCTGGAGTATCACTGGAAAATTTTGAATTGTAATAGGTGTAAATATGGTGCAAACATAAAAGAAAGAAGTAACAACTAGTGTTCCTCAGGGGTTGGTATTAGGATTGACATTGTTTAGCATCTTTGTCAGAGACATGGACAGTGGGATCAAGTTCACTCTCATCAAGTTTCCCAATAACACCAAGCTGTGTGGTGCAGTCAACACGCTGGAGGGAAGGGATGCCATCCAGAGGGGCCTTGACAGGCTTGAGAGGTGGGCGCATGCAAAGCTTATGAAGTTCAACAAGGCCAAGTGCAAGGTGCTGCGCGTGGGTCAGGGCCATCCCAAGCCCCAATACAGGCGTGGCGGGGAATAGGACATGGTGCTACTGGAAGGAGTCCAGAGGAGGGCCACAAAGATGATCAGAGGGCTGGAACAGCTCTCCTGTGATGACGGGCTGTGAGAGGTAATTCAGCTTGAAGAAGAGAAAGCTCTGTGGAGACCTTATTGTAAGCTTTCTGTACCTAAAGGGGGCCTACAGGAAAGCCAGACGGGGACTATTTAGAAGGGCATGTAGTAATAGGATGAGGATACTGACAAAATATGTGCATTTACACACTAATAATGGCTTTAAGCTGAAAGAGAATAGATTTAGATGTGATATTAGGAAGAAATTCTTTACTGTGAGGGTGGTGAGGCACTGGAACATGCTTGTACAGGGACATTGTAGATATCTTGTTCCTGAAAGCTTTCAAGGCCAGGTTGGATGGGGCATTGGGCAATCTGGGCTAGTGGAGGGTGTCCCTGCCCATGGCAGGGGTGTTGAAAAGAGATGATCTTTTGTAGGGACTGATTCACGTACTCTGGCGCAGGTAAAACCACAAAGCCAAGAAACAAAGAAGCTCAAAAGCAAAAGGCCAAAGACAAAGATCTTTATTGCTTACAAGTTTGGGCTTATATAGATTTGTTAGCTGTCCACGTGCTCTAGCTTGTTCATGAATTGATTAACACTTGCTGTTCACGTGCCCCAGCTTAGCTTCTAATTGGTGCTGTTAATCAAAACACGTCTTCTATCTTCAGTCCTACACCTGTGTTTCAAACTATTTTTGTCTCGTTAGCGGCTGCTTTTCTGCGTGCTTGCTATATCACTTACTCTCTCATTCAAGGTCTCTTGCAACACTCCCTGTAATTCCCACAATCTTTGAGATCCCTTCCAACCCAAACCGTTCTATGATTCTGTGAATCTATGAAATGGCAATTATTCATGCTGTGTACAAACATAAGAAAAAAAAATCCTAACTGAATATTTCACGTGAACCTAGAGAGAAAAGTGTTTGTAAATGTGAATAGACTGAAAGCAAAAGTTGTCAGCCTTTCAAATAATGATGACTAGAATAAATTCTTTTGTATGCTTCCTGGAATTTTCTTTGTCTATGAGGAAAAGTGAGACATTGGAAATAAAAGGAAATAATTTTGTAAACAAGTACACCTGAGGATGAACATAGAAAAAATGATAGATTGAAAGTATCTTATTGGTACATACCTGTCGTGGTTTTACTCCAGCCGTTGGCTGGGCACCACATAAACACGCGCTCAGTCCCCCTCATTGGAAAAGGGGGAGAGAATCGGAAGAGCGAAAGTGAGAAAACTTGTGGGTTCAGATACAAGAGTTTAATAAGTGAAGCAAAAGTCGTGTGCACAAGCAAAGCAAAACAAGGAATTCATATCCCACTCCCCATGGCAGGCAGGGGTTCAGCCATCCCCAGGACAGCAGGGCTCCGTTACGTGTAATGGTTACTTGGGAAGACAAACGCCATCACTCCGAACGTCGCTGCCTCTGCCCCCTTCTTCTTCCTCCTAAGCCCCTTATAAACCGAGCATGATGCCTTATGGTATGGAATGTCCCTTTGGTCAGTTTGGGTCAAGTGTCCTATCTGTCCCCTCCCAACTCCTTGTGCACCCCCCACCATCCCGCCGGTGGGGCGCTGCGAGAAGCAGCAAAGGCCTTGGCTCTGTGTAAGCATCGCCCAACAACAGCAAAAACATCTCCACTATCACTGCTGCTTCCAGCACAAACCCAAAACACAGCCCCATACTGATTTTCTTGAAGAAAATTAACTCTCTCCCAGCTGAAACCAGGACAATACCTCAAGAATTTTAGAAGAATTATGTTAAACACTTACAGAAATACCTCTTGGTTTAATAGCAACATAGAGGAGCCATGCATTTTTTAACACAATCAACTGTCCAAAATATGTAAGAAAAAAGAAATCTTATCATTCTACTTGTGTTTTTGCCACTGCCCTGAATTAATTCAGTTTGGCTAATGTTTACTCTCTTGCATGTAATTTGTTATTTTCAGTTAGAATCATGAGAATTAGATAATGCTAACTTTTAGATTCAAGTCTATTATTCCCATTATCCATTTGGTTTTGCTTTTTCTGTCATTCAGAATGTCTGCTGAATTAGTGAAAGGTATTTAGAATCTATCGTCACATCAAAATTTCTTTTTTTAATGCATTTCTCTTGCAGCTATTTCTGCTTTGTTCTTGTTCTCATTACCTGGAAAATAATGAACTCATTCTGATTATTTTTATATTTCCCTGATACTTTCCCAAATGTGTAAGCAACAAAATATAAATGTCATGCTGTTTACCCACTACTACAACATAATAAACTCACTTACAGTCCTCAAAAGCCAGTGATTTTACCATTTGTGACAGTAATTTTGTTAGTCATTGACCGCTAATTTAATCTCAGTATTTCAGTGTGAGATGGTAGACCACAGACAACTGAGGAGTAATTTCTGCATCTAAATTATTTTTAGAGCTATTATTGAGCTGTCCAGCACTTCAAATAATATTTATGTAATCAACTATGAAGCAATTTCCAGTACTTATTCCCAGGTCCTGTTTTAATGACAGACTTCAAAGGTTGTTTATGTAGCCTAGAAGAACTGCTAGGAGAGGACAATATTTTTCCTGACAAAGTATGTACATTTACACACTAACAGTTCCAGAAAGACTCATATAACAAGAATTCAGAAAGTAACTACAGTGAACTTTGCATGTCACTAAGAAATGTAATCATACTTTAGCAAAGCCTAGGTTCTAAAGAGCTAGTTTCTCTTTTCTTTGGAAACTTTCAATTTTTACTTTTTTGATCTGCAGAAAATGCATGGTTTTTTACAAATGTTATGTCATCTTGGAATGCTTAGTAATAGTAGTAATAACTGCTGGCAATTGAAAATTTTTAAAAAGATATTGATTTAAGAAAGAATTTATTTATATGTAGAAGGAAATTGATAATACTGATTAGGTGATACCTGTTTATACACTTCAAACTCATTTGAAGACAATTTACCTAAAGAAAAATAAAGAAGGAAAAAAGGCTTCAGTCTCTAGGAATATTTGTAGGTGACACATATTCCCATAAGTTTTAAAAGAGTCTTTCAGCTCTAAAAAAACCCAACAAAACAAAATAAAACAAAACACACACCCCCAAAGCCAAAACCAAAGGAAAGAAAAAAAACCCTCAGAAGAAAAATCCTACAATAGTTCAAGAAAAGATATCAGCACAGTTTATTTTGGCAAAGAATAGGACTGAATATCGTCTAGATAATAAATAAATTATGTTATTTGTTCAGCTATAGAATTAGAGACCAGTTGACTTGCTTAAGCTTTGCATGTAAGAGGTCACTGAAAGTAGTATCCTCGCCACACATAACAGCTTGAGGCATGGAAAGGTAAGATTTTTAAAGACATGTCTGGGACAAAGGTGAAAATGAAAATTGAAAAGTTAATGTCTCAACTTCCATTTCTTCAATATGAGAAGAAACTGGTTCCTAGGCTGCTTATAAAGTGATAAAGGTGCCCAGAGAAGCTGTGGAGGCCCCATCCCTGGAAGTGTTCAAGGCCATGTTGGATGGGGCTTTGGGCAACCTGGTCTAGAAGGTGTCCCTGCCCATGGCAGAGGGGTTGGAACTAGATGATCCTTGTGGTCCCTTCCAACCCAAACCATTCTATGACTCTATGAAAACTGGATTTCCACACAGAGCATTCAGCATGGCTGTATGTTTTCTTATGCCCAAATATTCTTGTGCTGGCATGTGAAAAAAGCTTAATATTCAAACAGCCATGTTTGACCTACGCTCTTAAGCCTGCCTTTTTCTAGTGATATGCAGTGCTCATGACTTAAACACATCAATAGCTTAAAAAATTGTTACAATTTTTGGGTTTAATATGTCCACTGGAATGCAATCTAGTGGAGGTTTAATGCATTTTGATATTGCAGTAGACTGTTACTGTCTCTCAGCTTTAGAAAGGGTGTCAGGCACTCTCCGGTACCTTGTCCAGTGCTTCTAGGCATCTTCCCTTGTAAAGTTCAGTCTTTTTTTCAGAAATAGGTCCTTTTCTCCATTGCAAGCTGAGGTAATTGTTGTGTTTTTATTGGGAGTTATTTCAATCCTGATACAGAGCTTACCCTGTTCTTCCTCTCAACTTTGGTTTTAAGCATTTTTAAAAGTCCTGCACAATTTGAAATTGCTTCCAATCCTGAGTGAGAGTTGCATACTATAAAGTATTAGATGGGTTCATTAGCTGATTTCACCTAAAAATAGAATGCTTACAATGTTCAATTAAACATACTAAGTATTAACATGAATATACCTGTGCCACTCACAGTATAAATATTTTTTTTATCTTCTTGCAGTAGTGATTTCTTAGTCTCTATAAGGGAAGTGAACTTCACAAGTCATCAAGTTCTGTCATTATTTTCATGAAGTTGTCTATACTGTTTTATAACATGTTTTTATGACAATGTCACTGACCAATAATAATATTTGAAATGGTTGTATAGTAATATACACCATATAGCATTGTGTATGATACAATGTTTATAACTTTTGTTTACATTCTATGTCTCAAAAAGTACATCTCAGCATATGTGTGTGTTGGATTAAGTATTAATTACAGTGCATCCACCAGATACTTTCATATCTGTCAGGTGATAAGACTCCGAGATAGATTGTGATGGTACTTACGGACTATAGTATATGCAAGGATTTTTAAGCCTTTGATTGTATATTTGTTTTATTTATCTTAGGTTTTACATCAGACTATAAATTTGCTTCATATTTTTTTCATGGGAACTCATGTTACAATTTAATAGAAAAATCTCATGCAAAATGAATTGCACAAGCATAGTGTACTGTGGTAAGGAGTCATAACTGTTGAATCAAAGTCAGTTTTCAACAGAATCCTCAAATATCTGCTACTTCAAAACCAAATTTAATCTCCTAACCCCAGCTGTTTTATTTCTAGAGCTGTTCACAAAGTGCCTGCAAAATTCTACTTTTTTTTTAAAATATATATAATGGAAAAATATGTATTGCTCACTTGAGACAGAAGAACTCTGAAGCTTTGTTGATATCTCTTCCCCCAAAAAATTCCTCTCCAGGCAAAGACAAATCACAGAAAATTAAGGTAAAAATTTCAGAAGTTACAGCAAATGAAAATAGATAATTTCTGTCCATAATTGTTATGCTGCCTTAACTGTAGTGATCACTGCTGTCTATACATTTGACTTTCTGAAGAGTAAACCACAAAAAATTATGAAATGCAACTTTCATAATATGCTTCAAATAGTGCATATACAGTCTATTACAGACTTTTAAAAAGTACTTTTCCATATAGAGTATTTCAATTTTTTTATAATACTTGAATGTAGGCGTCTCATTTGAGCTCTTCTCTGACAGAAGCAGTCAGAGTAGAAGAGGGAGCA
The DNA here is from genome assembly GCA_013399095.1 of Psophia crepitans. Classification (NCBI taxonomy): domain Eukaryota; kingdom Metazoa; phylum Chordata; class Aves; order Gruiformes; family Psophiidae; genus Psophia; species Psophia crepitans. The sequence continues at coordinate 238,914 of VWZZ01008257.1, forward strand.
GAAATAGCTGGAGGCTAGTCAATAGGGAAAAGGAAAGTAAGTGTGCAATTTCGTAAAATGTCATATAAAGACAGATGGCTAGACAGAAAGAGATAATACAGGCACAAAAGTATCCATTACTAAAGAAATATTCCCACTTTCCTGTATTCCTTGTTTTTCCCTTACACATTTTTCTTAGCCACCTCTCACTCAGCTTTCACAACTACTGTTGTATTCTCCGTTGCTGTGTAATATTCATACTTTTCTATTACTTTATCCTTCTATCTCTCCTTCTCTCTGATTTTCTCCTGAACTCATCAACTGCTTCACCATTTTAGCTGAGGTTTCAACGGATACTCTTTTCACTCTCGAGATTATCTCGGAATCTACTACCACTCTACTCCACACTTTTGCTATCAAAACTTGTTGGTTCATGTCTTGCAAAAGGATTGTATTCTCTTTGCCTTCTGAAATTCTAGATGTTGGATGCTGGAAACAGTGAAATGAAATAGCTTTGAATTTCACATTTTAACTTGAGCTTATTTCTGTGTTGTCTTAACTATGTGATGCTTTTTTGGTAAAAAAAAAAAAAAGAATATTTATCATATACAATGATCTGAACACCAGAAATCAAACATTTACCTCATATAAAATAGGGGATGCTGGTGGATCCACAGTAGGTCCTAGTGGACAGCAATTTGAACATAAGCCAACAATGCACCCTTGCAACAAAAAGCAGTGTTGCCAGCAGGTCAAGGTCAAGATCCTTCCTCTCAGTTCAGCACCGGTGAGACACATCTAGAGTGCTGGGTGTAGTTCTGGGTTTCCCAGTATAAGAGAGACGAGACTTGGAGGTACCGGAGAGAGTGCAGCTAAGGGCCATGAAGATGACTAAGGGACTGGAGCATCTCTCATATAAGAAAGGCTGTGAGCTGGGACTGTTCAGCTTGAAGAAAAGAAGACACAGGGGGATCTTATCAATGTATTATAAATACTTGAAGGGAGAGTGTAAAGACGATGGAACCAGGCTCTTTTCAGTGGTGCCCAGTGACAAGGCAAGAGGTAGTGGGCACACACTGAAACGCAGGAGGCTCCGTATGAATATCAGGAAACGCTTTTTCATTGTAAGCGTGACTGAGCACTGGCAGAGGTTGCCCAGAGAGGTTGAGAAGTCTCTGTCCTTGGTGATATTCAAAAGTCGTCTGGACACAGTCCTGGGAAACTTGTTCTAGGTGACCCTGCTTTAACAAGGAGGGTTTGACCAGAAGAACTCCAGGGGTCCCTTCCACCCTCAACCATTCTGTGATTCTGCAATAGAGCAGAGGGTGGAAAACCAAACCAAAACAAAAACCCCCACTACAACAACAACAAAACCCATAGCATTTTTGATTGCAGATCATATGCAGTCAGAATAGTGCATCATTACAGATACAAATTTTCCTGTTATTTCCTCTATGTGCATAATATTTAGATGTGATTATTGCAAGCAATTATACTAGAAACTAAGTCACCATTTTAAGATAAGGAAAGAGGCTAGATGAATAAGGATGAAGGTTAGTGATGCAAAAAAAAGACAACATTACGTAGCATACAGTATAACTCTCTATTTGCTTAACAACATAGCTTGTTATACATTGTGGTGGATTGACCTTGTCTGGAAACCAGGTGTCCATCAAGCTGCTCTATCAGTCTCCTCCTCAAAAGGACAAGGAGAAGAAAAAAATAAAATGGAAAAAACTTGTGGGTCAAGATAAAGCCAGTTTAATACAGCAAAAGGCTGTGCGTGGAAGCAAAGAAAAAAAACCCGAAAGATTCACTCTACTTCCCATCAACAGGTGATGTTCAGCTACTTCCTGGGAAGCAGGGTTTCAGTACGTGTAGCAGTTGCCTTGGAAGACAAACACTGTGAATAAAAAAAGACCCCCCCCTTCCTCCTCATTCTTCTCAGCTTTTTATTGCTGAGAAGACATTATATGGTATGGAATATCCCTTTGGTCAGTTGGGGTCAGCTGTCCCAGCTGTATCCCCTTTCCATCTTCTTGCCCACCCCAGACTACTTGCTGGTGGGGTGGGGTGAGAGGCAGAAAAGGCCATGACACTGTGTTAGCACTGCTCAACAGTAACGAAAACATCTGTATATTATCACTGTTTTCAGCACAAATGTGAAGCACAGCCCCATACTAATCACTAGGAAGAAAACTAAGTCTGTCCCAGCGAAAACCAGCACACTTACTTGAGTAACATTTTTTTCCTAATTAAAGTTCCACAGCTTTTTTTCCCCAATTTTTCTTTCCCTCTGACCTTTGTTTGGATGTAATCTTCAGTTTCAGTTTTTCAAATGAAGACTCACGCCTAGTGGTGAGGGATAGGAGGTAATGTTGGAGAAACAACCTTGATGCTGTGCAGGCATTGCTCAATAATAGCCAAAACACTGGTGTTATCAGCACCTTACTCATTACCAATACAAAGGACAGCACTATGAGTACTGCTGTGGGGAAAATTAATCCTATCTCAGCCAGACCCAATTCAAGGTTTAGCACTGAAAACACTCAAATTTGTGTGTTTCTGACTGCCATATTGGTATGCAGTCTGTTTCAAGGTCTGTTCTGATATTCACTGAATTCTTTAGTGGGTTGGACTCCTGCTCTTTGAGAATTTTCTATTCTCTCATGACTATTACATCATGATTTTCATACTCATCAGGCAAAGGAGGTCATAATAGTAAATTTTTTCACAAGTGAGGCACCCACTTTCCTCAGAAGTGTGTTTAGAACCAACAGTTTGTTCTGCAGGTGGGAGGGTGAGGGACTGAGCTACCTAAAGTATTGGACCATTCTTGAACAGACTGAACATCTTGGGAACAAGAGTTCTCATGGACCATTCTGATACTAATGAATTTGTTGGTGGTGGTCTTGTCCAAAAATTTTTGACAAATTTTAATTCCTATAGGCATTGGGATTATGTTGTTGGTATATGTAAGTTCTTTTATAGTCTGGGTGGCATCCAAGACATGAGCTGGGACCCAAGAGAGACTAAGTAATCAAATTCAAAATAAAATAATACTTCAGAACATGTATTTCATGTTAGTTTGAAATAAAGAAAATTAATTACAAGTAACAATTAGTACTCCATTGATGGCTGTAAAACTCATAATTTATAGAAATGTAACATAAGGAAAAGTATCTTAATAATGAGAATTTTAAATTGCTGTAAAAATGTAAAGATGCTAGTAAAAAATAATAATTGCACAGCCTATTAAGTATTCTTTTTTTTGCAGACTTCATACCGTAAGAGCAAGGGTCTCATTGTAACCTCAGTGGTGAACATGAACATCAGCATTAACAAGTTCATTATTAACTAGTCACTGATGTGAGCTCTGCTATTATAAATACGACACATAGATGGACTTAACTTCTTACAAAGTAGATTCTTCTAGGCTTTGGTTTATTTTTTAATCTAATTAGACTATCAAAAATTATAATTTGGTGACATTTCGTGCTTTGTTTTTATTAATAATTGGAATCTTTCTGACCTTGTCTTATGACCAGTTCTTACTCTGAGGGTGAAAACTTTTCTCCTTTTATAGCTTTTCACCTGGAACAATCTGGAACAAGGAACAATTTCCCTTGATTTTTCTTCCCTTAACATTGCTCCCTGTAACGTATCAAACATTCTAAGTCTGCTGACAGGCCTTCAAAAGTTTGTTTAGTACTATTGCATCTCCTCTAGCATTCTCTGTATATATTTCCTATTTTTTTGTAGGGTATGATCTGTCTTCTCTGGTGGGTTGACCTTGGCTGACAGCCGAGTGTTCACAAGTCATTCTGTCACTCTCCTTCCTCAACAGAACAGGGAGAGAAAATATAATGAAAAGTTCGTGCATTGAGATAAGGACAGGGAGATCGCTTACCAATTACCGTCATGGACAAAAAAGACTCAACTTAAGGAAATTAGTTTTATTTATTATCAATTAATAACATAGTAGGATAGTGAGAAACAAAAACAAAACTGAAAACACCTTCCTACCACCACCTCCTCCTTCTCAGGCTCAGCTTCACTTCTGACTCTTCTATCTCCTAGTGCCGAGCAGTGCAGGGAGATAAGGAAGAGGGATTCGAATCAGGTCATAATTTTTGTCCCTACTACTCCTTTCTCTTCACACTCTTCTCCTGCTTCACTGTGGGGTCCCACAGGACACAGTCCTTTATGATCTTCTCTTTCATGGGTGCTTCCCATGGGTTGCAGTTCTTCCCAAACTGCTCCAGCATGGTTCCTCTCCATGGGGTGCAGTCCTTCAGGAAAGGACTTCTCCAGCATGAATTCCCCACAGGGGCACAGGTCCTGTCAGGAGTCTGCTTCAGTGCAGGTTCTCCATGAAGTCAAGATTGTTTCAGGGCACATCCACCTGCTCCAGCGTGGGGTCCTCAACAGGCTGTGAGTGTGTATCTTCTTCACTATTAACCTCCATGGGCTGCAGGGGGACAGCCTGCTTCACCATGGTCTTCTCCACAGGTTGCAGGGGAATCGTAGCTCCAGCACCTGGAGCACCTCCTCCCACTTCTTCTTCACTGATCTGAGTGTCTGCATAGGTGTTTCTCTCACATATTTTCACCTTTTTCTCCAGCTGCCATTGTGCAGGTTTTTTCCCCCTTCTTAACTATGTTATCCCAGATATCCTACCACCATCAGTGATGGGCACAGCCTTGGCCAGTGGCAGGTCTGTCTTGGAGCCTGCTGAAACTGGTTCTGCCTGACATGGGGGCAGCTTCTGGTGTCTGTTCACTGCAGTCCCCGGCTACCAAAACCTTGCCAAGTAAACCCAATACACATTCTTACCCAGGACATTCATTATTTTCAGTGGAAGCAGGCTTGATAAAACACATCTGTTATGTTTTTTATATTATGCTATTGTCTTAGCCAGAAACCTCTGCAAAATTGATGGTGGGAGGGGAATGAATGCAAGATTTATATTGGATAGATGTAGTATAAAATTTATTCATACAGAATCACAGACTGGTAGGGGTTAGAAGGGACCTCTAGAGATCATCAAGTCCAAAACCCTTGCCAAAGCCAGTGCTCTACACTAGGCTGCACAGGTAGGCATCCAGACAGGTCTGGAATATCTCCGAAGAAGGAGACTCCACAGCCTCTCTGGGCAGCCTGTTCCAGTGCCCCATCACCTTCACCATGAAGAAGTTCTTTCTCATGTTTGAGTTGAACTTCCTGTGTTCCAGTTTTTGGCCATTGCCCCTTGTTCTCTCACTACCCACCACCAAAAAAAGTTTGACCTCATCCAATTGCCTCCCACAGTTTAGATATTTATAAACACTGATCAGATCCCCTCTCAGCCTTCTCTTCTCGAGGCTGAAGATACCCAAGTCTCTCAGCCTGTCCTCATAGGGAAGATGCTCCAGGCCTTTTATCATCTTTGTTGCCCTCTGTTGGACCCTCTCCAGGAGATCCCTGTCTTTCTTGAGCTGTGGTACGTAGTGTTTCTTACTGAATGTAGCTGCTGTGGTGCTTAGTTCTCTGAATTTTTAACTACACACAGAGATGAGCTACACTGGTTAAGAACATTCTCAAATGTAACTTAAATAGTTCTGTGAGGATAAGTAGTACCTGGAAAATGTCCAAATTTAGAGCAGTAGCTGGTAATTTTCTTATTTATAATTGAAGGTATGTGAATTATAAAAGGGAAAAATGTTTGCAAACATATCTTCAAATTTTATAATGAATTTTGCTCTCTATGCACACTCTATTACTTGCCATATGTGAAAAATACCACTAGAATATAAAACTGTTTCTTTTGCCCGATTTATTCCTGAAACGAGATTCTCAAGTTCAGTACCCTTTATATGCAAGACAAATGGATAATTTTTTCTGGCTTTGTGTAGAACACAAAGCTACAAAGTGAAAGCTACAATGGGAGAAAGCAAAAACAGAAAAAAAAATAAAAAATCCTCTTTGACTTGAATCCTGTGACCACGACTTATGTAGTTAAATATTTCCAACTGGATTTTCAGAGTAAGTTTTCAAACTCTGTTGCTTGTTATGTTTATAAGATGTAGTGCAACCTGACTGTGGTTTTACCTGCAGCTTCTAATAGATATGTTAATGAAAACAAAAATTAGAAATTATTTGTAATAAGTCAATCTAAATTCTACAACATTAATATCTTGTGAATATTCAAAGAATAGTTTCCATAATCTGAGCTATTACTTTTTTTTTAGTTTCCCTGGGTTATGTTAGTCTGCCTTCCTTCCTTCCCGTACTGTGTCTAGTTTTGGACCCCTCACTGCAAGAAAGACATCGAGGCCCTGGAGCGTATCCAGAGAAGGGCAATAAAACTGGTGAAGGGGCTGGAGCACAGGTCTTATGAGGAGTGGCTGAAGGAACTGGGACCGTTTAGTCTGGAGAAGAGGAGGCTGAGGGGAGACCTTATTGCCCTCTACAACTACCTGAAAGGGAGTTGTGGTGAGCTGGGTGTCGGCCTCTTCTCGCAGATAATTAGCAACAGGACAAGGGGGAACGGCTGCAAGCTGTGCCAGGGGAGGTTCAGGTTGGAAATTAGGAGAAATTTCTTCTCGGAAATGGTGGTCAGGCATTGGAAGGGGTTGCCCAGGGAGGTGGTGGAGTCACTGTCCCTGAGGGTGTTTAAGGAAAGGTTGGATGTGGTACTGAAGGACATAGTTTAGTGGGTAATAGGTGGTGGGGGGACGGTTGGACTGGATGATCCTTGAGGTCTCTTCCAACCTTAATGATTCCATGATTCTTCGATTCCTTCCTTCTCCCCACATAGGAATATTTGTCGACTTCCTCATCTGGTACGTAGGCCACATTACATGCTTGTATCAGCTTATCATTTCACCAACTACTCCATCACAGATATACTTTTATGAAAAATGAATGAAGAACATTTGCCTGCCTTAATCAAGAAAAGAAAGTAAATAATAAAGAACCTGTCATCATGGAGGTCATTCATCAATGTTTAATCCTTCTTGATTTGAGACTACTTTAATATTACCAATATAAGAAAATGGCCTCAAGTTATAGGATTTTTTTTCCTAATAGCCTTCAAATGATGTTTTTACAAAAGTTATAGTTGTCACCTGAGTTTAGATAGCATTTGCTAATAGTAGGTGATCGAAAAGAAAGGAGAAAAAATTTTCATGAGCAGATGATATATCCCCAAATACCTTTTTTCCCCTCCCACCCTATTGAGTATAGAAATAAATATTTAAGATTTAAATTTTTAAGGCTGTGGAGGTTCCTTCATTTTGTGACAAAAAAAATATAACTAATTTTTCTGAGCTACTGCTGTTGAATTAACATGAAAAAAATACCAAGAAGAAGACAACATAAAGTAATAAGTAGAGTATGGGAAAGAAATCTGCTGTAGCAATGCTGAATTCCAATGAAGGAATTCAGAATCTCAGTGCTGTGAAATACGCATCTTAGAGTTTTCTTTCTTACAAAATTATGCATTATTTACGTAAAGGCAACACTTATCTCTGAAATTGTTTTAGCCATAACTTGGGGGTTGCAAATCAGTTTTCATTCTTGTGTAGAATGGAATAAGGTATTTTCTTACCTTTCTGTTGGATATCCTTGATTTCTTGAAATTAGTACATATCTGTAACTCTCAGGAAGCTTCATTACACTAGAACGACTACCTCTTCAAATCTGCATGAAAATAGATATTGCATAACATGGAACAAATAAATATGATCTTAGTTTGAAAAAAATAAGACTAGCAACAGAAAAGGCCAGCACCTTAAAGAATGGTAACTCTCTTGTGTGGGTATGAGTTATGATTTGAACTAGCTGTGTTTCATCACTTTTCTGTGTCCTTTGTCAACATTACAACAGCAATATAGTATTGGTGCTGAGTTCTTCCCACACTGAAAAATAACCAAAACACAGACATTTCCTCTTCCTTTCTGTATTGCTGTTAATGAGAATAATTATGTTTAGTTGCTGCAAACAATTTTAGAGTGAATATATATTTTTTAAAAGAAGGCAATCTCATTACTATTTGACTTCATGTGTTATAAAAAGTGTATGTTTTGTGATACTCTATTCTACTGTAGTCTACTTTAAAAAAATAGTTATAAGTAGGACTAATAATAAATATCATTCTGTTTAAAACAAGCAAACTCTTACATGGTCTTGGAAGTCACCTAATTAATCAATTTTCTAGGTTAAAAATATCCATATAGAAGTACAATTTAAATTCTAGTCCTATGTAGTTTCCAGGGAAGAAAAAAGTTTATGTGAGACTATCACTTGATCTACATCACCCTTTATTTTTGTACATTTGCCTTATTTAGCTATTTCATTAGTTTAGTCTACATTCAAGGGAGAAACAAACACATTCAAAGAACCTTGTCCCTTTCAGTCAAGGAAAAGGTTTCAGACAGAAGGAAGGAAAGCAAGAAGGGCTTTTGCAAGGAAAAAAACTTACTGCCACTTTAGAAATATATCTAGCGTGTCTGCTAGAAGGAGAATGAAAGTATAGCAGTGGCACAAAACACAGTGAATGTAACAGTGGCTTGAAAATACAATGCATGACACAAGCAAGTCTATGCCAAATAATTCCACTGAATTAAATATTAGAATTTGTGCACATTCTTAAAGAAAAAAATTATTGGATATTTTTCAACCACACGAGTTTTTCTTTTATTGCTAATCAGTGTACTCCTGAAGCAACACGAAAGATCTGAATTTTAACTATCAAATATGTTAGAATTCAGCCAGGTTTAAGTGGCAGTTTTAATACTGAGTAAAGGTTATTTTCAATTTACAAAACAGAAATAACAGCCTATATCCTCAAGATTAATCCTCAAGTATTCTCAAGCTTAAACCAAAAGGATGCTCCCAGTGACTGAATAATTAGAAACAGCATTTAGAGAGCAGAAATGTTTCAAAATTATAACATTGAAGTCATATTAAGACAACAGAGATAATGAATTTCAGATGACTAAAAAATATAAAATTTCTTTATTAAAAAAGCCCCAAAATTCAAACAAAACAAACAAACAAACAAGCAAAAAACCACCCACACTGAGGCTGTAAATCCAGGCAGCTAACCTGTTTCCACTGTTCTACCCTTAAGCTGAATTTTAAGGCTATGTAAATAATTTGTACATATATGATAGAATGTGGTGGGTTGACCCTGGATGGAGGCCATGTGCCCACCAGAGCTGCTCTGTCACTCCCACTCCTTAACTAGACAGGGGAGAAAAAGTATAACGAACAGCTCATGGGTTGACATACGGACAGGTAGAGGTCATTCATCACTTACTGTCACAGGCAAAATAGACTCAACTTAGAAAAAAAATAAAAAAAAAAAATCTAATTTATTACCAAGCAGAACAGAGTAAAGCAACAAGAAATAAAACCAAATCTTAAAACACCTTCACGCACCCCTCCCTTCTTCCTGGGTTTAACTTCACTCCCAATTTCTCTACCTCCTTTCTTGCAGTGGCACAGGGAGACAGGGAGTGGGGGTTATGGTCAGTTCATCACGCGTTGTCTCTGCTGCTCCTTTCTCCTCAGGGGGAGGACACCTCACACTCTTTCTCAGCCCCAGCATGGGGTCTCTCTCACAGGAGACAGTCCTCCACAAATTTCTCTAATGTGAGTCCTTCCCATGGGCTGCAGTTCTTCACAAACTGCTCCAGCATGGGTCCCCCATGGGGTCACAAGACCTGCCAGCAAACCTGCACTGATGTGGGCTTCTCTTTCCATGGGGCCACAGGTCCTGCCAGGAGCTTGCTCCAACGTGGGCTTCCCATGGGGTCACAGCCTCCTTCAGGTGTCTCCACCTGCTCCGGTGTGAGGTCCTCCATGGGTTGCAGGTGGAATCTCTACACCTCGTCATTCCTTCACCATGGTCTTCACCACAAGCCACAGGGAAATCACAGAATCACAGAATCACAGAATGGTTTGGGCTGGAAGGGACCACAAGGATCTAGTTCCAACCCTTCTGCCATTGGCAGGGACACCCTACACCAGACCAGATTGCCCAAAGCCCCATCCAACCTGATCTTGAACGTTTCCCGGGATAGGGCCTCCACAGCTTCTCTGGGTAACCTGTTCCAGTGCTTCACAGCCCTCACAGTAAGAAATTTCTTCCTAACGTCCAATTAGGAAACCTCTGCTCCAGTGCCTGGAGCATCTCCTCCCCCTCTTTCTTCACTGACCTTGGTGTCTGTGGAGTTTCTTACATCCTATCACTCCTCTCTATGGCTGCAAAAGCTGCTGCTAGGTTTTTTGTGATTTTTTTTTTGTTCTTAAATATGTCATCACAGAGGCACTACCACTGTTGCTGATTGGCTTGGCTGTGGCCAGTGATGGATTCATCTTACAGCCATCTGGCATTGGCTCTATCAAACTCAGGGGAAGCTTCTGGCAGCTTTTTGCAGAAGCCACCCCTGCACACACACATACCCACACACACACACACCCAGCCTTCCTACCAAAACATTGCAAACCCAAAACACTGAGAAAGTGCTTATAGGCACAATTTAGGTGCTTTGGATGCTTAGTGGCAGAAACTAAGAGTTACCCAAATAAAATCAGTGGAACTACGCTAATGGTATCACATCAAATAATGGTCGGGCTGTCTATGTTGTAAAAGTCTTCCTGAAGGGGAAGTCTTCCTGAAGGTCCAGAAAGGCTGGGCATTCTTCAAGAAGGAAATTTTAAAGGCACAGGAGCAGTCTGTTCCCACGTGTTGTAAGATGAACTGGTGGGGAAGATGACTGGCCTGTCTGAACAGGGAGATTTTGCTCAGGGAAAAAAGGAGAGTTTACCACTCTTGGAAAAAGGAGAAGGAAATTCATGAAGAAAACAGGGATTTCACTAGATCGTGCAGAGGGAAAGGTAAAAGCCCAGCTAGAACTCAATCTGGACACTCTTGTAAGGGATAACAAAAAATCTTTTTACAAATGCATTAACAACAAAAAGAAAGCCAAGGAGAATCTTCATCGTTTGTTGGATGCAGAGGGGAACATGGCCACTAACTATGAAAAAAAGGCTGAAGCACTTTATATCTTCTTTGCTTCATTCTTTAATAGACAGACCAGTTGCCTCCAGTGCATTCAGACACCTGAGCTGGAAGACAGGGAAGGAGGACAGAATAAGCCCACCATGATGCAGGAGGAAGCAGTTCATGACCTACTATGCCACCTGGACACTCACAAGTCTGTGGGGCCGGATGGGATCCACCCGAGAGTGCTGAGGGAGCAGGCAGAGGAGCTTGCTAAGCCACTTTCCATCATTTATCAACAGTCATGGTTAACAGGGGAGGTCCTGGGCAACTGGAGGCTTGTCACTGTGACAGCCATCTACAAGCAGGGCCAAGAGAAGGATCAGGAAAACTACAGGTCTCTCTGCCTGACCTTTGTGCCAGGGAAGGTTATGGAGCAGCTCATCTTGGGTGCGCTCATCAAGCATGTGCAAGACAGCCAGGGGATCAGGACCAGCCATTGTGGGTTCATGAAAGGCAGGTCCTGCCTGACCAACCTGATCTCCGTCTATGATCTGGTGACCAGCCTAGTGGATAAGGGAAAGGCTGTGGATGTCATCTACAAGGATTTCAGTAAAGCCTTCGATACTATCTGCCGTAGCATTCTCCTAGAGAAGCTGGTGGCTCACGGCTTAGACAGGTGCACTCTTCACTGAGTAAAAAACTGGCTGGAAGGCCCAGCCCAGAGAGTGGTGGTGAATGGAGTTAAATCCAGCTGGTGGCTGGTCACAAGCAGTATTTCCCAGGGCACAATCTTGGGTCCAGTCTTGTTTAAAATCTTTATCAATGATCTGGATGAGGGGATTCAGTGCGCCCTCAATAAGTTTGCAGATGACCCTAAGTTGGGAGGAAGTGTCAATCTGCTCAAGAGTGGGAAGGCTCTGCAGAGGGATCTGGACAGGTTGGATCAATGGACCAAGGCCAACTGTATGAGGTTCAACAAAACCAAGTACTCAGTCCTGCACTTCAGTCACAACAACCCCAGGCAACGCTACAGGCTTGGGGTAGGAAAGCTGCCTGAAGGTGCTGGTTGACAGGTGGCTGAACATGAGCCGACAGTGTGTCAAGGTGGCCAAGAAGGCCAACAGTATCCTGGCTTGTATCAGGAATAGCGTGGCCAACAGGAGTAGGGAAGTAATCGTCCCCCTGTACTTGGCACTGGTAAGGCTGCACCTTGAGTACTGTGTCCAGTTTTGGGCCCCTCACTACAAGAAGGACATTGAAGCGCTGGAGCATGTCCAGAGAAAGGCAATAAAGCTGGTGAAAGGTCTGGAGAACAAGTCTTATGAGGAGCAGCTGAGGGAATTGGGACTGTTTAGTCTGTAGAAGAGGAGGCTGAGGGGAAACCTTATTGCTCTCTACAACTACCTGAAAGGAGTTGGTAGTGAGGTGTGTGTTGATCTCTTCTCCCACAGGACAAGAGGAAACAGCCTCAAATTGCTCCAGAGGATGTTTAGACTGAGTATTAGGAAAAACTTCTTCACTGAGAAAGTGGTCAGGCATTGAAACAGGCTCCCCAGGGAGGTGGTGGAGTCACCATCCCTGGAGGTGTTCAAAAAGCATGTAGATGTGGCACTTCGGGACATGTTTTTGTAGACATGGTGGTCTGGGGTTGATGGTTGGACTTGATGGTCTTAGAAGTATTTTCCAACCTTAAAGATTCTATGAGTATCTTCCCCTTAAATTTTGAAGATTTCAAAAAATTACTTGGCTATTACAGAAATTCCTACTCTTATGAACAAGCAAGGAAAGAATCTCTGATGTGGATAACTATTTTTTGAGAGCAATGTATTCAGCATTGCAAAAACTCAGCACACCACGAATCTGAGTTACCACATCATATACAATATTTTGACAGTCTGTTATTGTTAAACTCCAATGAAGCATGAAGAACCCTAAGTTGAATGGTAAAGCTAGTTTCAAAACAGATTCAGCTGCTGCTTGGTATTCATACCTTTATTATCTGTCCTGGAGTCCAAAAATTACTTGTCTACCTACTCTCTATGCTTGAAACATGAACAAGGATATATTATAAACAAGCCATTCATAAGAAATGATAGAACTATGGACTTACCACTTCTCTAAAGTATTACCACCTTCTCCTGTCAGTATTTTTCACTACTTAAAAAAGACTGGCAAAAGACCAGGTTATAAAAATTCTGAAGGCAGTATGCTGCAGACAGTTTGCTAGCTTTTCATCACATCACATAATTGTCTCTTTCAAAACATAAATGTAATTAAACAATTTCAGAAAATTCATTTAGGGTCAAAGATAGTGTTAAGAAAATAAATTTACAAAATGTGGATCTTTACCAAAGATGAGAGTACTTAAATGCCTGAAAATATAGTTAAACACAAAACAAGTGTATTTTAGAAAGATAATTACACAATTTCTCCAGATTAATTGTGGTCACTAATTTATTAGCCCAAACTATGTGAAATACTTGCAAGGGACCTTTTTGCGCTTTGAGATAAAAAATATGTGTATTTTCTAAAAGAAAAGGAAGGAAGGAAGGAAGGAAGGAAGGAAGGAAGCAAGCAAGCAAGCAAGCAAGCAAGCAAGCAAGCAAGCCATGGCTATTTCAGAGCTGGAGTAAAAGATTTTAAATTATAATAATACAGTTTACATAGGGTAGTGGTGTTCTTTTATGAATATCTCAGACAATCATAAAACAGATAAGGAGAGGTTCATAGGGAAAGTAATGTTTTCTAAGATTAGTTGATAAAATCAGAGGAAGAAGCAAAAATAAAAATAGCTCCCCAACATGTTTAAGAAGTGTTTGTATACACAAAAACATCTTTATTAACAGCAACTATATTTTAATAAAAGATTCAGTTTATCTCAATCCTCGCTTACTTTAAATAAATATTGTATTTGCCGTCTAGGATCTTAATCAGCTTCTTATATACCTGAAATAGAACGCATTGTACTCAGCAGTTATTGCCAGTTGAAGAAATTACACTTCCCGTTGTGACGATCGTAAAAATAATGCAACAATTTTGCAACAATTCTGTGACTTTCCAAACTAAGAAATGCCAGGATAATATGTGGATGTGCTATTTCATTAAGAATGCAACACCACAAAAAAAATACACAGATTTTATTACTGTTCATTATAGCTTGCGAAGGAGTTCTTTCTCTTTGTTTCTGGAGCTGGTTTAATTTTTATCTCAGAACAACATGAGATGGTTTTGCTAAGTTTTTAAAAACAATATTCAAGTTTAGGTTTCATCCAGAATCAAAAGGAATCAGATACAAGGATGATTGAGGAAAAAAAATTATGTATGCACAAGAAAGAGAGGGAGTAGGAAGGAGAGGGAGAAGAGAGAGGATTGATATGGAAAAGGAAGAGATTAAAGTTTCCCAGCTATTTTGACCATAATGCCTTAGAGATTCAAGAGAAGGATCTGTGGTGACAAGATGTTAAGGTGATGAGTATAGATATGTCCTTAGAAAAAAATTCTAGGACAGTACCTACATTTTTATCTGATGTTGTGTAATTTCCACCAATGAAGGATTATAACTGATCACTAGTGTAAGGACAAAAGCCAGTGAGAACCTTAATCACATCTGTCTCTATCTCCTTTGAGATGATTTCTAGCAGAAATACCAGTATATGTCAAATTTCACATGGTAATTATGAATTGCAATTCAGGAGGCTAAATCAGCTAAAGAGGTTCTTTATGTAGTTTTCATACTTACTACTTTGTGGAAGACAAAACACGTTCTGCCATAACTAACTTAATAAAGACAGGTTGTAATTTTCTGAAGAGAATGCCCTTTTCCCTTGACAAAAGCAAATGCTGGTTTCATCCCTGGATATTACACTGAAAATCCTGTTGTGGGAAAAATCAAGAAGGTTTTATGTAAAACCAAGAAATTCTTAGTAGAATTGAAATCTTAAGAGTCTAATCAAATCAATATGCCTCTGCGCTGTAGTATCAAGGTTGTTGTAAATATCTCACTCTGCACAGAATAACAAGTTATTACTGCTATCGGTATAAAAACTGCAGTAGAACAGTATAAAATAAAATAAGTTAAGAACCATCTAGCATGGTTATAATTATAAAATTACTTATAATTAGAAAAATTACTGTTATAGTCAAACTAAGTAAAAAAAAAATAAAATTATGGCAGTTGAAGACAATTTCAGGCAAAGCAAACCTGTCAAGTTCTCGTCCTAAGGTCTTGCAAACTCATTGTAAAGCCTGTGGGCTCTTACAAGTAATGGCAATACTATACTTTGTTTTATATAGTGTTCTTATTTGTTTAAAGTTTTACAAGATTCTTGTTTGTGTTTTCATAAGTAAAGATAATTATGAACACAGTGAGGGCTTGGGTTGGTTTTTTTTTTTTTTTACAATGAGAAACAGCCTGCTTCTTGACTAAAATTTCCCTTTCTTTATTTCAGAGAAGGTCAGAATGTAAATCTCCTTTCTTGTCTGTTTCAGAAGTATTGTTGAAAGATGCAGTTGCATTTAAAACAATTTCTTCAGGCTTGGTTTGTTGTATAGTTTGCACTTAAATAAAGGGATGCACTATGTATGAAAGGGACTGGTTCAGTCACTGAAGTTTTGAGAAAACACAATTTCTGAGAAAAGAATTTGTTACCCTTTTTATTATGCACGTGTCAGTGCTTTATAGAAAGGGTCGCTAGAGTACTAACCTTTTCTTTTAAGTTCTTTAAAATGGTTCGAAAGAATTGTGAAGTTGAGAATTATGTTTAGACTTTTTTGTATCGTGTTTAATAATACATGGTAGTAATGTGCTTCTATATGCATGGATTGCAGAAAGCATAAACTTTGCAGAGAGCTAGTGATAGTTTATGTTAGCTTTACAGTCATAAATAGGTTATTTCTTCAAGACCTTATGTATTTTAATAAATTTGAAAAATAGGAACTTTGTGCACACAGCAAATATGAGTTTATTACAAATAAGGATCTAAATGTACTACTACATATTCAATTTCCTTGTTACCAAAGCTTTTACACTGTGCAAGTCCAAGAGAACCCAGTACATGAACTCCTACACTTCAAAAAAAATTCTTCTAACAAGGGGAAGACATGATTTGACATATTCCTCAAATTCAAAATTGCACTAAAATATACCATTCTAGTTTTTTTCTCCTTCAGGCATATTTAAGAGGTTATTAAACCAAAAATGTATATTTTGAGAAAGACCATACTTACTTGGATTCAGTTTACTACCAAATAAGCCACTGTATTTCCAGAAATATATTAATATGAGCAATACTAGTCCAAATTTACTTGGGGAATGAAAATAGTATTCTGCCCTTTTCTGTTGCTGATATTTCAGTGGAGAACTGAGAAAGGGTAAATGCAGAAAAATTTAATAGAAAATTTGAATGACAATTGACAGTTTAATGCTATATCAAATACAGACAGGAGTATTCAGCAGTAACTCATAATGCTAACAACAAACTAAGAGTCATTAAAAATATATTTATGAGATATTCTACTGTCAAGAGGTTTTGAAGCAGACAGCTACTGCATCTCTTACCATTCCTGGGTTCATTAACTGACAGAAGTTTCTAACTATCATAATTTTAGATGCATTACCTTCATTATGGATCAAATGTAATATTTTATAGCACTACATATGAGCAGTACTGCAGTATATTGAAATGTGGTGAGCAGTGGGGTAAAAATGGAATTCTACAAGCGTACATAGGAATTAACTGATTTTTTTTTAATGAAAAAAACCTCACAGAACTCAATCATGAATTGTGCAAATTAAAGATGTTTGGTTTTGCTACTTTGCTACAATAAAAAATGTACCTTTGTATCTCACACAGCTGTAGCTACAGACTCTTCACGACCATGCCCATGAATTTTGGCCTTCAGCCTGCAGTACAAATATAATGACTGTTAAGTGGGGAAAGAAGTAGTAGTAGAAAATAATCACTCCCTTCTACCACACTAAAGTTCAGCCCAAATCATTTAAAATAGCACACATGCCTCATTATCAAATATTTTGGTTTATATGCCTTTAGTAAGCCTTAACCTCTGTGGAAGAACTGTCATTTACTGAAAAGAATAAAATTCAACATAAAGCTTCCATTTTGTCCAGACTTACTCATTTCGGTGTAATTAGCTGAAGTTTGGGTTTGTTTTTTTTTGGTTGAGTTTTTTTTTTACACTTGGGATACATCTGCAAACTTATCAAACAGATAAGGAGAAAAAAGTTGACTGGATTGCTACACAGTTTCGTCTACCTCATAATTTTTGCTCAAATAGAAAGTATTGGCACTAAATCTAATTCCATTTATTTGTCAAATCCATGAATGACTGTGATGGTTAATGAAATTTAACCCAAGTGGTATGACAGAGCTGGATGATTGGTAAATTCATCTTTAAAATCTCATTGAGGGGAAGGTTCCAGACATTCCTGCTGTCCTTTTCTGCATTCACCATCTCTTCCCCAAAGTTAGACAGTGTTAAAAACACTGACTTCTATTTTTTTTCCTGTGTAATAATGATTAAATTTTCAAAGCCTGTTTCAAGCCAATGTTTCCTATTGCTTCTGTGACATACTTGTCATTAGCATAGTTTCATAGATGGCCATTAAACCAAGATTTAACAATGAAATCTAACAATTTAAGTGACTAATAGACCCAACTGCAGAAAAGTAAGCAGATATCTAAGAGACGGGCAGAATTTATATTTCTGTTCTCAAACTGGTAACCCTGAAGAACACTATTCAGCTATGTGAATTTGCTTATACCCCACTTCATCTTACATTCAGAGCTCCTTTGACAAAACACAGAATCATAGAATGGTTTGCGTCAGAAGAGACATTTAAAGGTCATCTAGTCCAAACTGCCCTACAATAAGCAGGGACATCTTCAGCTAGATTAGGTTGCTGAAATCCCCATCCTACCTGACCTTGAATGTTGCCAGGGATGGGGCACCTCCCACCTCTCTGGACAACCTGTTCCACAGTTTCATCCCCCTCATCATAATAAATTTCTTATTTATATTCTTATGTTCAGAGGGTCTGAATCTACCCTCTTCCAGTTCAAAACCATTACCCCTTGTTCTATCACTACAGGCACTACTACTAAAAAGTCCATTCTCATCTTTCTTATAAGCCTCCTTTAAGTATTAAAAGTTTGCAATAAGGTCTTTGTGGAGCCTTCTCTTCTCCAGGCTGAACAACCACAACTCTCTCAGCCTTTCCTCAGCACCTTTTCAGTGCTCCAGCCCTCTGATCAACTTTGCGGCCCTCCTCTGGACTTGCTACAACAGTTCCGTGTCTTTCTTGTATTGTTTTAACAAATCCAGTTATGCTATTCTGTGTAACTGGACTATCATTCCAGTTTGTTGAGCTCAGGTTAAGGTTATCAGAGCACACAGTCCTGAGACAAGCGTTCCTCCACAGCAGCTTCCTCCGGGACTTGATCTCCCAGGTCTTCCAAAGGTATATCTGACTTTTGCCAACCATTTAAGGCTTCTTCCAAAACACAATATTTGCTTTCTTCTAAAACAGTAGCCAAGAGAGGAGTGCCCTTCTTTTATATAATGCTAGCAGTAGTATTTCCCTTTTACTCAGTTTCATTTTCTTCTTATTTCTAAGGGAATTCAAATCCACAGCTTCCACCTCCCTGGAGATTATTCCAAACTCAGTGTTATAGACCGTTCTGAAATGGAGAGAGATTCTCTACCCCTGCTAAAATTGTGCTGTGGGAAATAAAAATAAATTGAGAATTGTTGGAAAAGAAGAGAGCACACAAGCAGTGGCCAGATAAGGCGATTTTTGTGACACCATATCTACGTCATAGCCCCAGACCTTTTTATTCAAAAATGTTTAATACAAATACAGGAACATTAGTTGAAGAACAGTAATTGGAAAAGTCCCTTCAGGTTCAGCGTCTCAACCAGCACACTACATTCTTCTGGCTTCAACTTGCTCTCTTCCTCTCCTTGGGCAGTAAGTCTTGAATGTTTTCTATGCAAACTGCCCTACAATAAGCAGGGACATCTTCAGCTAGATTAGGTTGCTGAAATCCCCATCCTACCTGACCTTGAATGTTGCCAGGGATGGGGCACCTCCCACCTCTCTGGACAACCTGTTCCACAGTTTCATCCCCCTCATCATAATAAATTTCTTATTTATATTCTTATGTTCAGAGGGTCTGAATCTACCCTCTTCCAGTTCAAAACCATTACCCCTTGTTCTATCACTACAGGCAATTCAATAGTGGAGAAAAAAGTTCTGATGGGCTACTTGAGAAAAGCGGATAATTAAGGCAGAGACTTTCAGTGATGCCTCGAATTTGTCTAGCAGACAGAACTGATTTTAAGGATACAGTTTGGCCCTGAAAGCTGCACAATCACATGTGTATCGTGCTTTGCTCATGATAATATTGCAAGGTTTTTCTGTTGCACTACAATGATGAATTCGTATTTTCCTAGTACTTTTGTATATGGTATGGACATCATATGTTCACAATCTGTGTTCACCACCACTGCATATTTCTTAAGTCATATAGGCACTTTCCCTTTCCTCCCTTGCCCTCTTAAATGACATTGCCAGAATTGCAGAAGCAAGCAGGGCTATTTAGAACCCTCAAATAATTCTGGTCCCCAACGTTTTTCTTAGATTATTAAACTATAATAATAATCTGGCTTAATTTTTTTCACACTCACAAGTGAAATGGCAGAGTTAATGAAATTTATTCAAAATGTGAATTTAATTTGTAATATAAAACATCTTGAAGGAAGATGTTGCATACATCTTACCGATAAACTTATTACTATAAAGAGATTTCTACAATTAAAAACCCGCTATATACTCTACCTACAAACTGCATAAAACTGTGTTTTATGAGAAAATATAATACTGTTCAACATACCAATGAGACAATAAAATTAGAATTGAAATTTCCAAACTTTGAGTAAAGAAAAATAATAGTAAATATGGGAGAACACAAACAACATGTGAAAGCTTTAAGCTCAAATCATGCTGAAAACTGATTGCATTTACCTACCTGATTTTCTTGCAATCTTGTCCTCATTTCAGTACCACACAAGCCATTTCACACAGTCTATATGAAATATTTTAAAGAGCCACCAATCCATTTGAAGTCTCGGTTTATGTCCTTTCTATGCAAATATATACATCATATGTGATTACGTATAATGTACCCAAATAAACAGGATCTTTAGCCATTACTAGTAAAAGGCCACGTACTTTGTGTTAAGCAGACAGTGTGGGATCTCAGGACTGCTTTAGGATTGCCTTTACCTGGACTGGTTTTAATTTGGTTCAACAGTTGACTGGTGTCCAACTGACCACTGCTTCATCTGTTTTAGCTGAAACATTGTGAATGTCTCCTATGGTAAAGTGACTACTCACCAGTGTCGTTGCTAAACAAAAGACAACATTTCTTTATATTGTTGTGGTTATTGTGCAATTTCCAAACTGTAGCTGGGAACCAATGTAATGGAGACAGACTATTATCTGAGAAGATATAAAAATAATCACAGAGGGACTCCAGTCTTGGAGAGGTAGAAAGCCCCACCATGAACATGACATTTCTCTGCACCAAGAAAAAGGGACAAATACCAGGAAATTTTCTTGCATGACAGCTTTAAAGGCGCTATTAATACAGTTCCTCTGGATTAGTATTAGTCCTTAGCTGGACTGGAGATAGATGCTAAGTGTTCTGTTTAGACTCAAGGTTTTAATTAAGTTGACAATTGTAACTTCCATGTTATCTATGGTCTGTTCTCTTTTGTCCACAATAATATTTTGCATATATATATGTATGTTTATAGATATGTATGTGAATACACCAATACAATATTTATCCATCTTATATGTCTTTAAGCACTTGCTGAAATCTATTGGTTTACCTTTAAATACGATGTCAGGAACTCAAGCTCTTCTCTGTTGTTCTGCTTCTACCATACTCCTCATCCATCATAATTTTTAACGTATTGAATCCACTTACACAAATACTTTCTTTGCAAGTGTTCATATATCTGTTTGCTCCCAGGATATATTCTTACCCCCTAAGCTTATTAACTCATAGTCTCTACTTCCTAAACTTATGAGCTAACAGATTTTCCTTCCCTCCCACAAATCCATTTTCTTCAGCAATCCATATGTTTTTTCCTCCTGCACCAAGGTAGAAAGTTCCTGTTTCAGACAGATAATCTTCTAAGTGTCTCTCAGGGAGCTACAAAGAAGGAAAGCAGACCAGTTTACTTCCAGAGTTGTGGATAGCAAGAATGGGGGATAATAATGAAGCAGATCTTGTATTACTTGGGATTTAAGTTCCTTGGTTATCTGGGTTTGAAACATAGTAGAAAAATCTGCAAAAGGATTTCAAAACTATCTAGCCCTATCAATAGCAATAGAGGACACTTCCCCTTGCTTACGCAAAAGCTGCCCACCACTTTTTAGAAAGGATATATATGTCAGGGAAGGAGTGGGAAGTGATCTTAATCTGTGGTCTTTGGAAATGAACTGATGATTGAAAGAATGGCTTAGCTCAAGCAATATCGTAGAAAACAGTTTCAAGATTTCTAAAATGGGATTTTTCTAATGGCAATTTTCATTTTAAAAGTGGGAGTTTTGTAATGTTTTTCAAAGAATCAGTGAAAAGTAAGAATATGAGCTTACCAACTGGTGGGAAAAAAAAAAAACAACACAACAAAACCGCAGCAGCAACAACAACAACAAAAAACCCAAAACACCCACAGAACACGGCTGAAACGGTGCAAGGAGTTAAGAATTTGAATTAGTGTGATACCTTACACTCATGATTATTCAAGTAAATATTGGTTTGGGACATAAGGGATCAGCATCTATATCTTGCAATATAAGTAATGTTTCTGACATTATTGAACACTTGAGAGGATATCTGAATAAAGGAGGAAGTATAAGAAAATAAAAAACTGATAATAGTAAGTCAACTTCCCCAATCAAGGCAGGGAGCAGGGGGATGTTCATCAGAACATCCTTTAATCACATTTACTTTGCATTGTCACTGGGAGACAGACCTTTTTGCAGACATTTTTAATATAAAAAGCAACAATACTATGGGACAGAGAATGGAAGAGATGAGACAGTGATTTGTATTGCAGCATGCCATCCTCGTGTGCTGTGAAGCAAGTTATTTCAGTTTCTTCCTTGTTTCAGAATGTAGGTCTATTAGATGCTAAAAATGGTAAGATTATCCTTTAAAAAATCATTCATTATATGGTATCAAGTCTTGGAAGGGAGTCTAGGAAGAAAGTAGTGTACATTTCAATTTAAATGAGGTCCTGTACTGTGATACTTATAAGAAAACCCACAGACAAATCCAGTTTTAATGAGCCCTTATACTATATAAGGAGGGGAAAGCAGACAGATGTATTTTTGAAATGAACTGCTAAATTGTTCATCTAACCAATGAGAGGAAGCAAGCAAAAGACAGATTCATTGTCTAAAATGAACTCTGCAAGAGGGAAAAGCATAAGGCACAGGAAAAAAAAAGGTTCATCTTGCTAACCTCTTTACAGTTTTTTCTTCCAAAAGTTCAAATGTTCGCTATAGATGCACGGCACTGCTTAGGATGATAAATTAGAGTAAAGATCATGCAGTTTTCCTTTATACCCATTATTATTTATTTGTTTTACAAAGAAAGCCAGAAGATCTAATTAAGTGTTTGGCCTCAATGGAGCTGAGAGCTGTACTGTATAATGATAGGCAGCAGGCAAAAAGAAACGTGGGAGGAAGTAAAGGAAGGCAAGGTAAAGTATTTCTGATTGGAATGTAATTGTACAGACAATATAAATTTAATTCCATTAAAGGAATTTAAGATTTCAAGATTTATGTTAATTCTGACTTATAGCAAGATTCTAAATTACCATCACCTTTCTTCTCCAGCTAAAAGATCTTTTGTTCTTTTAACATGTTTTAGTTTAGTATTATAAAAACTGACACAGAATCGCAGAATCACAATGAAAGGGGTTGGAAGGGACCTCTGGAGATCGTGTAGTCCAACCTCCCTGCTAGAGCAGGATCACCTAGAGCAGGTTGCACAGGAATGCGTCCTGGCAGGTTTTGAGTATCTTCAGAGAAGGAGACTCCACAACCTCTCTGGGCAGCCTGTGCCAGTGCTCCATCACCCTCAGTGTAAAAAAGTTTTTCCTCACATTCAGACGGAACTTCCTTTGTGCTCATTTCCCCTTGTCCTGTCACTGGGCATCACTGAAAAGAGTGTGGCTCCATCCTCTTGACACTCACCCTTGAGATGCTTATAACTATTGGTGAGATCCCCTCTTAGTCTTCTCTTCTCCAGGCTAAACAGACTCAGCTCTCTCAGCCTTTCCTCATATGAGAGATGCTCCAGCCCCTTGGTCACATTTGTAGCCACTGGCTGGACTGTCTCCAGTAGTTCCCTGTCTTTCTTCAGCAGGGGAGTCCAGAACTGGACACAATCCTCCAGCTGTGGCCTCACCAGGGCAGAGTGGAGGGGGAGGATAAACTCTCTCAACCTACTGGCTGTGCTTTTGATGTACCCCAGGATACCATTGACCTTCTTGGCCATGAGGGCACACTGCTGGCTCATGGAGAGCTTGTCATCCACCAGGGCTCCAGGTCCTTATCTGCAGAATTTTTTCTGAGGAGGTCAACAGCTAACCTGTACTGGTACCAGGGGTTGTTCTTCCCTAGGTGTAGGACCATACACTTACCCTTATTGAATTTCATTAGGCTCCTCTCCACTGAACTGTCTAGCTTGTCAAGATCTTGCTGAATGGCGGCACAGCCCTCTGGTGTATCAAAATTACACTGAACACATGAATGATTATTTGAAAGTGAGTTAATTTAACTCTTTAATTTCAAACCCACAAACATTAGATGCATTTTACTGTCATTACGTTTGTTTTCTTCCAAAACTTAAATAATAACAGAATCAATACAGTTCTGTGGAGCATTTTGATTTTACCAGAGTTTGATTTCCCATAGGAAAGTGGGTCTGACAGCATTTTCCTATCCACTTCTGTGAGCAAGTATGTTCTAGAAGCATTCTTTTGAAAGATTTGAAGAAATAATTTGACACTTCCACTTACCAATGGTACCATAACTAGCCTGCTTTAAAAAAGCGCACCTTCTAATAGATGAAGAAAAAAAAATTGTAATCAATTAAGCTTTTCCACAGGAGGTTACCAAATTATGAACAGTCAGCGGTGAAAAAGCATAAAGTATCTGCAAAGATAAAATGAAACACCAATAACAAGGTCAGATATAACCCAGAGTTAAATTAAAGAGGAAAACAATTCCCTAGGCTTATATTAAAACCAGAAAGGTCTGTCTCTCTGCATAGCTAGTAGCAGTAACATACAGTTATAGGTTAAGTGTGAAATGTTCTAATCACAGACGTATCAGTTCCTGACCTTGAAATCTAGCAGCTGAATAAGGCAAACAAACGAAAGTGAGGTTAGATGAAAGAGATAAAGATAGGTAGCTAAAATGGAATATTTTAGCATAGCTAGTAAGTCTGTTTTTAGCATGTAGCAGTCATAACTTACCCAACCTGGTATTTTCTGTCTATCCTGTAGCCAAAGTCCTTACCTGAAATATTGTTTGACTCCTCATTTTGACTTTCAGAAGAGATAAAGTACTTCTTTCCACACATAGCAGTGAATTTTGGAACCTGCTTCCACCACAGGTGGTGGAGACCAAGGTTATCAGCAGGTTCAGAATGACTAAACAAATTAGTGAACAAGTCCATTGACTGATAGTAAAAAGACTAGGTGTAGAAAATAACTCACGAAGAGCTCTGGTACAACGTCTGGAGGACCCCATAGAGAATGAGCTGCAGAAAATGACTGAGTTTAATTGTTCTTCCTAAACGGCACCTCTTGCCATAGTCTGAAATAGATACAGTGTCTTACTGTCTGCAAGAGGGAGTGGGACTGACATAGACCATTGATCTGACCCAATTAGGGCAGTTAATATTCGATATCCTTAAGCATTGATAAAACTGGGAAAGCATGCATAAGAAAGTTTCATTTCTTATTCACACCAGTACCTAGTAGAGGTTTCTCACTACTTGGCATTTAAATTCAAAACACAATTAAAGAAAGTATGTTCAGAATAAAAATCAAATCTATTTTCACAATATTAATTCAAACAATATTGAAAATAAAGTGTAGATCACAAACATTTAAAAAGAGATGTAAAATTTATAGATGTTTTCAACAGCAGTTTTACTAAGATTGCCATTTGATATCATTCTCGTGTAAAGCTAAGGCAAATGTTTGGGTTTGAAAAGCTACTATGTACAAGGCTTTTCTCTGTGCCCAAGCTGTGGTTTCGGAACTCCTCATATCTTACATGGGAGTTTAAGTACATGTATGGCAGCAGAAATTTTCCTGCTGGCCCGTTCTCTCCCCTGGAAAAATGTTGTCTGCATAAACAAAATACAACATTCCTTCTTGATTGATACATTTAATATCAAATATGTGCATATTTGTTTAAATACTCCTGTTGTGATGTAACTATTGGATTTTTATTACTCGTACTCATTTGCAGCAGAGCCCAGTATCCGAGGCACTTTGTAGTTAAAACAAGTGCTTTCCTCCATACTTACAGCCTGAACTAGACTGCCTAGTTCGCTCCAGAGGAAATCCCGTGGCACAATTTGTTGGTGTACAATGTCAGTGTTTGAGGCCTGATCAGAGGTGAGCTGAGAACAGCACAGCCTTCCCACTTGCTCCAGTAGGAACTGGATCACATTTTTGTTCTGTAGACAACTTCAGGGTTTTTTTAAGGTAAATTTTAAAAATTATTTATGTTTTCTTAAAAGTTCAAAAAGACATAGCCACAGTACAAGGCAAGGATTGAAATTTAGAGTCTTACTTATTATTTCTTCATTTCCCATTTGCGCTATGTAAAAGTAATATTTATAAAATTAATAGCCTTGCTTACTCAG
Source organism: Psophia crepitans (assembly GCA_013399095.1). Classification (NCBI taxonomy): domain Eukaryota; kingdom Metazoa; phylum Chordata; class Aves; order Gruiformes; family Psophiidae; genus Psophia; species Psophia crepitans. Next base: position 264,876 of record VWZZ01008257.1, read on the forward strand.
CTTTTTAACTCCCCTCACCTTGCACATCCATAATTTTAAACAGAGGCCAGGGCATAAAGACAGACATCTAGGAACTACCAGTATTTTATCTTATTCTACCTTTGCACTTTAGTAAATGACATGTTTTCATTGCACAGATATGTATTTCTGATTGAGCAAAGTAATATCTTTCATTAATAAGACAACATAAAAAAGTAAATCACCCATGAAATGCTTATTTTTATGACTATGTATCCATACATAGTACATACTGATTATGAGATATAATATTTATATTTTTAGATTGTATTTTTACATTAATGATATAGAATGTCTTTATTGAGGACATGACTTCTGTTTTTCAGTCATTGAAATGTCAGTTGTGTATGAAAATTCCTCCAAAAGAAGTTCATTGGAACTCTTCCTAGCGAACACATTGCAGTTGTATATTCCATGATCTTCACTTTATAGAAGCACTGGTGATGAATCAGGACAAAGACAAATATTTTTTCCATGTGTTTTTGAAGGAGGTTAAGTGATGGCAATCTCATCTAAGTTGTTATGAATCTGTTGATCCCCGGTGTTTTTATACTTCTTACATATAGTGTTGGAGACCCTCAGAACATTTACAATATTGACTTTCGAAACACCCTTGTGAGATAGAGAAGTGATACTAATCTCATTTTAAAATGAGAAGAGTAAGACACAGAAGTGAGATTGTTGTGTAGAGCAGGAAAGTTATACAAGTGGTCTTGAAATTCTATATTTAAAGTGACTCAGTCATGGATGCAGTGAAAGACTGGCAGAAAAAAAATTAGTTTCAGAATTTGAAAACTGGAGCTTACCCCCTGACTGCTGAAGTATCTTTCTAAATAAAAGTATTATATATATGGGAATAATACTTTAAAGGGTCACAACTTCTTTTGAACAGCTCTCACAAGCAGTGTCAGTAAGCAATATCAGGGAAATTAGTCTGCAGAAAAGAACAGGTGTCACATATATATGTCAAGTATATAAATACATTAGTTGCGCTGAATCAATGCACATGCTTTACACGTGCTTCACATGTATAAAGGTCAGTCATGTACAGCATATTTTAGATGATACAACCATCTAAATATTAATTGTCAAACATAGATCTATAGTTACTTTCGTACACACATTTGTAAAGTAAATCAGTCACTTAAGACATGATTCAGAATTTCTTTCATGGGTGTACTTGTTCCCACTGTGGTTTTGGTTTTGGGAAGAACAAGATTAAGCTTTTTAGGAAAATAATAATGAAAAGGTTTCTGATTATGACATTTTTTAATGGGGAAAGAATATCCCTTTGGATAGTATTTAAGGTTGTATCATTTATCTTATGTTCCAAAGGACTGGACTCCTGTTTATAGTTCAGTAAGCAGAAAGCCGTTCCTTACTTAGAGTTTTCTATGTGATCTAATTGACATATACTTGTTAAAATATTAAGTGTGAAGTATTTAGGCCAGATTTAAATGCAGTAATAAGTAAGGGGATTTGCATAATGTTGGGCACTGATGCCAGCTTTGAAATGCCAGCATCATATTTCACAATTGAAAGCACGGTGCCTTCGCAAAGAATCATTTATTAAGACCAAACCACTGTTTCAATAAAGCATTAGAATTTCCTGCATAAAATAGCCTTTGGGCAGCATTCTGAAGTAATAGTGAATTGCTATTCTAATCCACAATGGAACATTTTAATAAGTGTGATAAATGACTCACAAAGGGCTTCAGGTTTCAATGTCAGTAGAATTAGAATCAAGCAAAGGCTGGGTCTGGGTGATAGATTGAGAGGATTTTTGTGGTAAACAGTTTGCAATGTCAGGACAATACCAGCTTATTGAACTTTCAGAAGCTAAATTCCTGTCCATTTGTCACCTTGTTGCCAGCAGACATAGATGTACGTAGAGTAATAGACTTACATTCTTTATCAGCTGATACATTTCTGTAACTCCTGTACTGCTTCAAAAAGATCAGAATAGGAAATATTTAACAAATGAGAGGGAAAAAAAAAACAAAACACAAAATAAAACTAGAGGTATTGTAAATTAAAAAATACAAATAGTGTTGAATTTTATATTCCTGGAAATATTTCTATCTTATAAGTGCAAAGCAAAATCAATTCCTGGTACAACCAAGCCACTCTGCTTTTTACAATCATTTCAAACTTCTATGACATCAGTTTCCTTTGTCTGTTTTCAAGTAAAAACAAAGAATTAGATGCTCACAATATTTGTTGGGTTTTGAGTTAAAAACAGTTTCAATATTTCCTGTTGGAAAGCAATCAGAAAGAATTTTTCAATTTTTCTGAAACTTGTCTCATACCTGTTTTGGAGGTAATAACATTAAGATTTTAAACAATGTAGAAGGTAAGAGAGTGACAAACAAGAAGCTACTTACCTACAAATAGAACAGTGGTGTGATTGAATTTTGCAAGGTTATATAACACAATGAGGGTAGATCCATCTCACCTATCTTTCACTATCTAAAACTTTATTGTTCAGTGTAAATTAGTTGTTCAGGCTCCCTCTGTCATTATGGGAAAGAGCAAAACCAGCAGTTTGTCTTGTGTATTTGACATTTCCTCTGAAAGTACCTTTTTGTCTCCCTGCACTACATAGGAGGCCTATCTTAGTCTTGGCGGCTAAATTTATGGGGTCAAGACTAGTGAGATGAATCCTATTAGGAGAAAATTTTCTGTTTACTGTTGTATTCCTTGGCTGGGACATTATCTTGCTGTAACAGCAAGCTAGTGGTAGGATAAACTAATATATTTTTTCTCACCATAATGATGGAACTAATAGTCTTTTAAATGCTCACTGACTCCAGTGGTGGTGATTCAGTACTTGTGCAAACCAGTGTCATTAAATTAATCTTTTGTTAAACTAGTCTTGAAATACTTAGAATCAAATCCTGCAATATTTCATATTATTGTCCCATTTCTTCATTGCTTTACATAGTGTGTGGTAATTTAAAGTATCCAGAGGATGTCAAGGGCATCAAGAAGAGCTTCTGCTGTTACTTCAGTAGCAAAAGGTTAAGTAAGTAATGTTTTAAGCCAGTTTCTGAATGGGATGAATGATGTAGTGACAGTAGATGAAGGTAAGGCTGAGATACTCGATGCTTTTTCTACCTCATTCTCCACCAAAGTCTCCTGTGCTCTGTGCCTGGCACTTGTGAGAGCACATTTAGAATACTGCATCCAGTTTTGGACCACCCAGTACAGGAAAGATACTGATAAACTGGAGTGAGTTCAGCAGAGACCCCCTAGCTGGGCAGGAGCTGAAGCACTTATGCTGTAAGTAGAGGCTGAGGGAGGGACCTGGACTTGTTCAGCCTGGAGAAGAGACAGCTTTGGGGAGACCTAACAGCAGCCATCAGCACTTATGGAGAGGTGTTTTGAACCAGAAGGTGCTGGTCCATCATAATTCTAGTAAGAAATGCGCTCAAACTCTAACATGTAATTTGAAAGGCTATTTATTAGAGCTACTGCTATAAGAAGAGAAAAGCATAGATAATCTGATGTCCCTTCAGATGCTGGGAATCTCAAGCAGTGTAGCATTGAACAGGACTCCAACACACGCACAGCATGCCATGCAGACCCCATCCATACAAGAGATTCCCTTCTTTCCATCACTTAAGTTATTATAGGATTTTCTTACAAGGAAGCAACTCTGTTAATCATTTCTACAATCAAAACAGAAATGATGCTCTCATGACAGCTTCTTGCTGCATTTTCAGATAAAGGCAGGGCTGTGCAGGTGGTATAATTACCGATACACAGCACAGGCCTGGGCAGGCTTGGGTTAACTGTACTGTGGATCACTAACTCCTTACTATACATTGATCTTCCAGTCAGGATCACTATAGGAGGTCACCAAGAAGATAGAGACAGGCTTTTCAGTGGTTCAGGCTGGATATATGGAAAAACTTTCTTCCTGTGAAGACAGTCAGGCTGTGGAACAGGGTACCCTGAGCAGTCATGCAGTCTCCATGCTTTGTGGGTTGAAAAGGTGACTGGGTCATGGCCTGAGCAATCTGGTCTGACCCCAGAGTTGGACTAGACACCTCCTGAGGTCCTTCTAATTGAGTTTTTCAATGATACTAAGAACCTAAAACAGGATTCTAGTGCACATGATTCTGATTAAGCATTTTATTCATATTTTTCTTTCACATTGAAGAAGTAAATATATCTGTGGAAGAAGCAAATCCTTAACCTGAATAAATTTACACGTAAGTTATTCTTCTGAATACGTAATAAACAAGGGTGATACTGAATACATAAATACCAAGGGCAATAATTCTTGTTTTGAGTTTATATTTCTAAATTGCTTATATAGAAATGACTTTAAAGGTCAAAGGGTGTTTGAATTACTAAAGTTGAAAAGCAGAAAAAAAAACCAAATGAAACATAAGCTTTTTATGAAATACTTGTAGGTCTTTGGCTTCTTAATCTCAAAAAAAATTCATTATTGATCTTTACTAATGGAAGTTGAGGGATATTTGTTAGGAGAAAACAGAAGTTTAATTAACATTTAATTTCACTTTAATGGGCACTTGACAGAAATGCTAATTTGAACCCATGAAATAATATGTATTTTTGTGTGCTAAAATGGACTTTTGATATGTAATTGCACATCACATACACATACAAATGTAGATGTATACATCTATTTTTGTTTCTTCAGGTATAAGCCTATTCGTAAAATATGATCAGTGAGGCAGTTTGTGTCACAAATCGTTATGTGCGATCGTTTCAATAAAAGCATAAGGGGAAAATACTGCAATTGCATTTCATTTAATGTATACAAATATTTCATCAATCAGTAGAAGGAGAACTGCAGATCAAGTTTATTTTCTTTCTGTATATTGTACCTTCTTTGTAATTCTTCCTTCATATCTTCAGTTTTCTTCCTTCATGCTAATTATATTCTTTTCCAGCTCTTTATTTTTCTGTTCTTCAACTTAGCTGCGGGACTGGTGTTCATACTTTGTCTTACACTGCTGAATTTGACACCAGTAGTCAGAATTTGTGGGTTCTCAACCTCTGAGGATTTAATTTTTTTCTCCCACATAAGAGAACTGAAAGATTTTCAGGTTTTCAAGGCGCTTCTTTGAGTTGCAGTAAGAACATGAAGGACAGGAAATCTGACAAATGAGAACTATTTTAGTCAACGTGATATAACCAATGTCTACATCAATAAGTTGTGACTGACAGTTTCATCATTTTTACTATACTAGAAGTACTTTTTAAGTCTGCCTCATCTACCTAACTTTGACTCAGGCCTTCCTAGCCTACAGTATCTGATTAAATATGTATTCTGGAATGAGTAGTTCTGAGACAAATTCAAGGGTTGAAAAAAAAACACAAACAGCACACCTCTCAACAAAACAATAATTCCAAAACTTTTTGCCTTATTTTGTTTCCTTTTTTTTTCCATCTTCTATAAAATGAAAGAATGGAAATATTTAGTCCTAAAATACGTTCTAATGCATAGAAAATAAAAAGCCACCTATATTTTAAATCTTTCTAGATTATCCCAAACTAAAACTCTATGTGTGAGCTGAATATATTGTGCTAGAAATCAGCCTTCCATTTTAAATTGTTTCTGTCCTCCATAGTGCACAATTTTTATGTAATATGAATACATTTGATCTGTGTAAGAACAAATTTAACAAACATACTGCAATGTTGGTTTAAATGAAAGCCAAAGGCTTGCATCATATGTATCCCATAATGCTTATAGCAAAATAACAAAAATATATACCATTTTATTAATTAAACTCACTCTGAGAATCTATATTACCTACTTTAGTGCCTGGAATATTGGGAAAATAAATAAATGCATTTCAGTATTTATGTATAGGTAGACTATCAAGACAGGTAAGAACGGGCCTTTTTTGCTGGTGATACTGGATTAAAAAAATTAGGACCTAGTCTTGTACCATTGAAGTCTTTGTTAATTTTGCACAACTTTCTAGTGAACTTTGGATATCTATCTATCTATCTATCTATCTATCTATCTATCTATCTATCTATCCATCCATCCATCCATCCATCCATCTACCTTTGTAAATACTGAACAAGACTGCACAATGTATTTATTTTATTATTTATTTTAATACTGCACAATTTGCATCTCCAATGTCATCCTTGGAGACAACTGAACAGTGAGCAATTTACCACAGAATCCTCCTTAGTTTTATTAATTTCTAAATGTGAGGGGAAGAGAACAGGTCATTTATGCTGGAGTTCCTACTGCATAAAAGTTTGTTTCTGGTAATATATTTGTGTTTTGTTTAGTTTAGTTTTAGATGTTTGACATAAATAGGATCTTCCATGAGTTTTTACAGAAACTCATAAATAATATAAATCAAATCAGTTTCACACTATTTCCAGATATTCAGACTAACTATTTCCACATTTTTTTATTTACCTTGAAAAGCATTTTAAAACAGAAAATTACAGCAAAGCAAAGCAAAATTATTCAGAAGTCACACACTCTCATTATCATTTCACTCAGTACTGCTTTCAGCTGAGATAGAGTTAATTTTCTTTCTAGTATTTGGTATAGTGCTGGGTTTTGGACTTAGTATGAGAATAATACTGATAACACACTGATGCTTTTAGTTGTTGCTAGGTAGCTGTACTATTTAGACTAAATCAAGGACTTTTCAGCTTCCCATGCTCTGCTAGGTACACAAGGAGCTGGGAAAGCACAGCCAGGAGAGCTGACCCAGCCTGGCCAAAGGGATATTCCCTACCACAGAACATCATGCTCCATATAGAACTGAGGAAGTGAGCCAGGAGGTAGGATTGCTGCTCAGAAACAGACTGGGTGTTGGCTTGTTTTTTCCTTTCATATGTGGTGAGCAATTGCATTTGTGCATCACTTGTACTATTGTTATTATTACTGTTATCTTCCTTTGTTATGCTATTAAACTGTCTTTATCACAACCCATGAGTTTTTTTCCATTCTCCTCCCCAACCCCTTGGCAGGAGAAGGGGTGAGGAAGGAGCTGCTTGGTGCTTAGTTACCAGCTGGGGTTAAACCATGACACACATGATGCCTTTTTCTCCAAGCCAGCCTCAACTTTTCCTGAAGTAAGGTAAAATTAGTTACAGTAAATCTCATCTATGCCATGCAAATGTCATTACGATAAATGAGATTGTATAAACTATGAAATTTCTGCAGTACAGAAATTGGTCCTATAGCTCTATTAAAATAATATAATTGATACCTAGCCTTTGGTTGTTTGTGGGTTTTTTTTTGGTAGACTATTGAAAAGGGAGAACAGAGTAAATATGTGCAAAGATATTATTATCAAAGGATAAAAATACATGTCCTCCTTGCATCATAGCCTCAAGATCAAGCACAGTATGAAATGAGAATCTACTGAACCTGGGAATACATAATAGAAATTGCAAAATATCTGAGAAATATAGTAAGAATGTAGTCATATTGTCTGCTTCGTGGATTTCTTAAATCTGGTTGTGTGGATTTAAAGGCTGGAGGATATGTCACACAGTGATAATGCAGTGCTTTAGCAACAGATCAGAACAGTTCTTCCCACCTGTGTGGGCCTCAGAAAGCAATCAACACTGCTTTTGCTTCCTTCCTGTGTTTGCTAGGTACCCTTTCATAACTAGTATGATACAGTCTAAAGTCTTTAAAAGGAAAGAGTTAATGTAAATCTGAAAGTACGTACGTATGACAGCAAAGAAAACATTTTTTGTTGCAGTATGCTCATCTTAACCCAGTGCCCCAATGGCACATGGTACTGACTGTGCTGGTGCTATTCCACAGTGATTGACACAGATTTCCCTGTACAGGATACACTAAACTGTACTTTATAACACACTTATAAAATGTGTGTTTTGTTAGTCCCAATGATGTCATTAGGATCTTTCTATCTGAACTGTTAGCTCAGATGTAATGCCTTGAAATTTGGTTCTTTTCTGAGATGTACTTTCTACTGAGCAAAAATGCTTCTTGATTATTATTTTTTTTTAATCCCAGCTCACGTGGTAATTTCAGCTAAACGTGTTTCACCTAGATCTGCTTATCTGCACCTGAAGTCCTAACATGCATTTATTACTTGATTGAAGAGATCTGTTCCTCAGATTTTAAAGCTGTTTTTCTCATATTTCAATGTCTGCATACGAGCAATTTGTTTCAAGGTACAGAATTCCTCTGTTAGTCCTGTGCCCTTGGCAAACCAACAGATTGCTGATAAAATGCTTAAATTCTCAGCAGGGTTTTTAATATTCCCTTAGATTTCCCACTGTTTATCTAAAATGTATACCAAATAGGATTTTCTTGCATAAAAAATGGTGAATAGATTCCTATACCTTTGACAAGTGTGGCAGGTGTCTGTTGCAGTCTCTGAGAAGCTGCACTTTTCAAAATAACTATAATTTAGTTAAATATCACTGATTATATTAGTAAATTCAAAGCCTACAACATGCAGAATCTTTTTAAACTTTTGGACATGTCACTGAGAATTGTAATATTACTGTCAAATATTTTATTTTAGACTTGTCAAAAAAATGTCATTTTTAAAACTTTTTATTAAATTGAGTGATTTTTAACTACAGTACTGTAATATTCCTCCTATGATAAAACCAACAGTTCCTAATATAGTGTAGGCAGATGTCTATTCAAGGAGAAAAGAATAAACCGGCATTACATTTTTTTGTTTCCTACAACCACAGACAGGTTATTGGTTAGAAATTATTATTAATAACTTAAGGGAATTAGAGAGTGCACAAAAATATAGGCAGAAAGCAATGGATTTCACACCTGCAGCGCATCTATGATTTATTTAGTGCAATTCTGCTTTAGAAAGGTATAATAAAAATAAAACTTACTTCTACTGTTTAGGTGGTTTATTGGATTTATTTTTCTGTATGTAGAAAATGAGTTTCTTATTACTCCCTTGGCATGTGAGATGAATTGATAGTAATTTAAATTATTCTTCAGGTGTATAATGGTCAGAATGAAGAGGAACAAAACATAACAGAAAACTTAAAATGGACAGAATTAGCAATTCCTTGAGTTTTTAATATTGCCTCAATTATGGTGTTTTTTTTCTGATGTTTCTGCCGTTCTTTGGGACAAAGAATTTATCAGCCTGAGTGTTTATTGCAAGAGATTGGTATATGTTGCTGGATTTTTTAAGGTACTGCCAAGCAACAAATTAAAAAAAGATTAAACACAAACCAGTTCTGACTGATCCAGTGACACTCATTGTTCACATACTGTTTGATCTTTTCTGTCTTGCTGTTTATCCATTATCCAAAAGATAGAACTTTCTGTCTTCACTTGGGTGCTTGAAGCTTAAGTCATTACAGAATCAAAGATGTATTCATCAGGTTGGGTCTTTTTGGTTTGTTGGTGGGGATTTTGTTGGGGATTTTTTTGTAGGTTTTGGTACTGTGAGGTTTTTTGTGTAGCTGGTGGGTTTTGGTTTGTTTGGTGTTTTGGTTTTTTTTTATGTTGGTTTTTTAATTCCCCACTAATTACTGCTGTTCTCACAGATGACAAATCAATACAGTGAAAGATCTATAAAGGTCAGAGATTTATCTTCTCAGACATGGAATTCAAAGATAACAATTCTGTAATCATAAAGTTTAAAGATTATCTAGTTCCAGTCCCCCTGTCATGGGCAGAAACCTTCCACTAGATTGTTTTCAAAGCCCCATCTAGCCTGACTTCCAGTGATGTGGCATCCACAACCTCTGTGGGGAACCTGTTCTACTGCATCACCACACTCATAGCAAAGAATTTTTTATATACTCTCTAAATTTACCCTCTTTTAGTTTAAAACCATAACCCCTTGTCCTACCACTACAGGTTCTAGTAAAAAGTTTCTCTCCATCTTTCTTATAACCAATAAGGTCTCCCTAGAGCCTTCTCTTCTCCAGACTGAATAACCCCACTCTCTCAGCCTGTCTTCACAGGAGAAATATTCCAGCCCTCTGGTAATCTTCATGGCCTCCTCTGGACTCACTCCAAGAAGTCCATGTCCTTCTTGTACTGGGGACCTCAGAGCGGGACACAATACTCCAGGTGAGATCTCACAAGAGCAGAGTAGAGAGGCAGAATCACTTCCCTCGACCTGCTGGTCACACATCTTTTGATTTTGCCCAGGATACAGTTGGTTTTCTGGGCTGCAAGCACACATTGCCAGCCCATATCTAAATACCTTATCTAATTAAACTAACCATAAAATATGAAATGATCATATGAGCTTATAATTAATAGTTTTTGCATTATTTACCTTAATTGTTCTTTGATACAAAAATTAAAGTTTTATTATGTTCCTTGGTAAAATAGCTGGAAGGAACATATTTTGAAATCAAAGTTGATTTCATTTAGTATTAAACTAAAATATTCAAGTTCAATTATCAAATTGATAGTTCAAAATATCACATAAATTTAGATTTTGGGAGAGATCTTTCTATGTGATCTTCAAGCTATTTTAAAATTATACAGTTAACAAATAATTAGGTTAAAAGTATTATATCCAAATAGAGTAAAATTAAAGACATGGCTGAGGAAAACAATGACAATACCCTTTAAAAATCCTGTATCTGCTGTATTCTTAGTTGTGTTCATGTGAACATAAAATAGCTCAAATGACATTAAATTTGCTATTTTACAGTCATTCTCTGAAAACAAAAATTACTACTTTGTGAAAATGGATATGAAGTTTTCTTCTGTATATCTTTCCTCTCCACTGCAATGCACATTCTTCTTTAAAAAATTCAGCTTGTCAGTAAATGGATCTGAAAATCATTGGTATTAGATACCAGCAGTCTCAACTCACAACATATTTCCTTGTCTTTCTCCTTGGTGACATGACTCCCTAGGGTATTGTCCTACTATTTCCTGCTGCATACTCCTTCTTTCTCCCAAAAGACAAGTTGTGAAGCTAAAGGAAAAAAGAAAAAATAAAAATAAAAAAAAAAATCAGGCTGTCTACACAAGCATTAGGTCTTCAGGGATTCCTCCCTGAAGTAATGTACTCCCTTAAGATGCATGCAACAGTCACTGTCTGGTTCCTTCCTCCATCCTGCTCCCTCCATCATTCTCTGAAGAAATAATGATGAAACTACAAGTTATAACATAGAAGAACAGCATCATAGTAGTGAAAGAAATAAAGAGTGTTCCAAGCAAAGTAGGAACTCAAACTGGTTCCCAAGGCATTGTTTGGGCTTTTTAGGAACTGATTTCATCTCATCTGACTACCAAGTTCAGACAAATGTCATGAAATTAGAGAACTGTACTATCCCAAAAGCAAACATTTTTAAAGGTCTCTTAGTTAGATTTTTTCCTTCCCCTTTTGCAGACAGTATTCAGCTCTGTAAGTAGTCCCATTATTGAAATAAGCCTATGCAAACATTTTTTATGAAAACTAGTGACAAAATCTTGACCTTTGAGAGGACTTGAACGAAAGTATTATTTTTATCACTAAGATCTGGATGTTCATTTTTTTTGCCTGTAATTATAAAAGGGCTGTGCCTGTAAGGCTTTGTACCTACAGACATAAAACTTTCGCATTTTTTATAATATCTATGTCTATATCTATAATCTGTAATATCTATACAGAGACACAAATACGTCATTAGGAAGCAAGAGGCATTTGAGATAAAAATGCCGATCACTTGCTACTTCTGTCAGCTCTCACATATGTCTTTTTTTAATCTATTTTAACTTTTTTATTTATGTCTCTAATTTTTTTTTAATTATTATCACAGGTACAGACACCTGCAAATAGACAATATAATTAAAAGAGGAAAGTTCCATCAATTAATAATGTTTCCCTACGTTTCCATGTACTGTGTCCCTTGAAATTACGAAAAGCAGGAATCCCATCTGTTGCCAATGTAAATTTGGAAGTAAGAATCAGCATTTCTCATTTTCTGCAACTGCATTATCTGTAATAGAAGAAAATAAAGAAGATATAACACACATGCATGGAACTGCCACAGTATTGAGGCCTTTAAATAACTTTAACTCTCTGAAGGGAATGCAATGCACTAAGTACCTAAAGGATTATACTATATAGACAGTCATGCTTTGTAATTTTATTAAAGACAGGATTATGTTACCTGTTTATATTTCAAGTTCAAACTCTAAAATACAAATTCAATATCCACCTATTTGGACATAAAAGTTCAAAAGGACACTATTTATTAAAAAGAAAGTAAAAAAGAAAAAGTCAATTGCCCTTTAATCCATAGGAAAGAAATTCTAGAGTAGACCATAGAGCAACTGTTAATTTAGTATGTTCTTGCTGCTGATATGATTCTAACCCAGGAGAATATTAAATGAAATCATGAAGTAATGGAAAGGATGAGCATGTTAAAAGGGCTGAGGCAGAGACCAAGAGAGACTGATGATGCAATTACCCTTTTTCTAGGCTGTGCAGTACTAATGTGATAAGGGCCTGCATAGTTCAACAGTAAGGATGAAGAGGCTAACAATAATTCTCAATTTAAAGTAGGTTTTCTTTGTTCTGGTAAAATACCCTGCATCTCATTGATTAGAATGCCAAGAAAGTTCTACATTGTGTCATGCTATTTGCAAAAGAAAATGCTGAAAGAGCGGTATTCAAATACTATTTAATGAGAAGTGAGAAAGCTAAAGATTGGAGGAAGAAAGAATTGAGCAAATGTTAAGTTTAACACCACCAATACATTACTAACAACAATAACGTACTGAATATTTATAGAAGCAGTAAATTAGTAAAGCTCCCTGAAAATCCCTTCATTGTTCCTCATAAGCAAAATTCACATTTAGAACCTGCCTTGCTCTCTAATAATATTTGACTTTGTGAGGATCTGTCATGTAAGAGGTAATGTTGTTAGATTGACCATTCACTTACTGTGCCTTTTATAATCTGTTATGATTTGTAAAACTGAAGCCTCTTTTTGAGCTGAGCCAGAATGCACAGTGCTGGATGACTAGTGAAACTGATGTAACTTGAATGATATTTTTCCTGATTTATTTCAATGAAACTGAATGCAGCATTAAATCCATAGTCCTTGCTACATAGTAAACTTGGACATATGTCATGCAAGGCTTTTACAGTCATTGTAAAAAAGTTAAGGAATCATAATCAATCTTATTTTGCATGAAAGTTTATATTACACCATAAGGAACAGTCATGGTTTAACTCCAGCTGGCTACTAAGCAGCAATTCAGAGTTTTCACACTGCCGACACTGAAGCACCACACAGCCACTCACTCATTTTCCCCATGCCAGGTGGGGGGAGAATCAGAAGGGTAAAAGTGAGAAAACTTGTGGGTTGAGATAAAGACAGTTTAATAAGTAAAGCAAAAGCCACAAGCAAAGTAAGACAAAGAATTCAATCACCTCTTCCCATCGGCAGGCAGCTGTTCAGCCACCTCCAGGAAAGCAGGGCTCCATCATGCCTGTTACTTGGGAAGACAAACGCCATCACTCTAAATGTCATGTCCCGTTCCCCCGCTGCCTTCTTCCACCAGTTTTTTGTGTTAAGCATAATGTCATATGGTATGGAATATTCCTTTGGCCAGTTTGGATCAGCTGTCCCAGCTGTATTCCCTCCCAGCTTCTTGTGCACCCCCAGCTTCCTCATGGGTAGAGTGGTGTGTTCTGGAAGAAAATGCCTTGAATCTGTATAAGCACTGCTCAGCAGTAATGAAAACAATCCTGTATTACCAACACTGTTTCCAGCAAAACACAGCCCCAAACTAGCTACTATGAAGAAAATTAACTCTTTTCCAGCCAAAACCAGAACAGAATCTATACTCTCTAAATATGGAGAGGTTTTCATTATTTGAAGCAAAGTTCACTGAATCAGTTTTGTGTTTCTTTCTAAAGTTGATGTTAAGATGGCTTGATTTATTGATTCATCAGTCTTCAAATTCCACACTGGTTAAATATTTTATACACCATTGTCACCAGTCTTCTGGCAAAATAAGTCCTGACAGTTTTTGGACAAGATCTTCTGAAGGACGTGCAATTCACCTTCAAGGGAGAAGAGAGTTTGTCTTACAAGAGGATCAAGACTAATCTTCTGCTTTTGCTTCTGGGTTCACTGGTAAGTATAACAGTCTTACTTATCTCTGTGTAATGACTTCTGCCTTCTTATATTCATTGTACTTTATGGGAAATAATTTTGTGCATTGAGAAAACACTGTCTTTAATAACGTGTAATACTGAAATTTAATACTGTAATATTGTATAAGAATGCAAGATGCAAGAGGCATCCTATCCTTCCATGTTTATGTAGTTCACTGTAAAGTAAATTTAGAGTTTTAATTGACTGAAGATTATTACCTTCTGATATCTCTTTGGTAATCTAAACCAGATTTTTCTTATTCCAGTTTTAATATTCATTTATATATATTTCTTCAAAGCTGGAAATTGTAGATGTTGAACCAGTGCTTCCGGCAATTTCCCCTATAAATTAGGAAAGAGAGTCCAAGGCATAAATGTTTGCCTATAAATATACCAGATTCTACTACATCACCAATAGTTTCAATAAGAAAGGGAAATAAATGGCAGGGCGGGAGGAGGCTTCAATGTGCACCAAGCATTAATAAATCCAAGTTTCTGTAGATCAAAGCTATCCAATGACATTCTTTACCGGCCTACCTGAAATGAAGTTTATGAAAAACTGTCATGATCAATGAGAATCAATTAATTTGAAACTTCAGTAAATGCAAACTGAGAAATGATGAAGACTGTACAGCTTGTCATTCACAAAGTTAGGACAAAGACACATTAGGCACCTTGGAAATGTTCATACAATGTTTTCTGTACTGCAATTGTGCATATCTACATAGATTAATTCAATTTTTCAGCATCATCAGCCATTGTTGCAACTATTCTTTCACAGTGAAAATACTTGAGCTTTGTTGCTTTTTTCCTCATAAATATCATCACCTCATCAGCTGAGCTCTGTTGTCTTGAGTTGCATTGAAGAATGTCTGAATTACCTTGCTCCTCCAGAAGCAGTTATGACCCAGCTGTTTTGGAGTCATGCTGACAATCTCTGTTACGACTCTACAGAATCCTTTGATTGAGGAAATGGAGGACCTGTTCCTTTTCTTTAAAGTCAAGCAGAAGAGGACAGCTACTCAAGTTATTCATGTAGGAAAAATACCACAGAAGATGGTTAACTACTCACCCTTTGGACCAGTGTTCTCAAGCACCAGTTTTTCACCATATTAACTCATCCCTGAGCTTCACTCAAGGGCAAACTGAATATTTTCCTCACTGAAAAACAAGGAACTAGGGCAGGTCTTCCCCTGTAAAGTGAATAAGGACAAAATCTGTGCCAGATATCTCCTTATCTCATCTTGTCTCCAGGAGACCCATCCTGAAGTTTCCATAACCTTTTTGCTTTCTGCACTGCTTAGCTGTTAGGATTTTTCTTGGTTTCCAGCAGAAGTCACAGTGATTGGGAAGTAACTAAAAGATCAGAGAGTACTATAACATCTAATTAATGCCCTTGTTTAGTAGTCTGTAGTACTCCATACAGCTGGAAAAGTCATACTAGGCTGCCTAGAGGGAATACCATAGGTATAGACAATGGAAGACTAGATGGCTTAGAGGATGGTACTGTTCACATTAGATAAAAAGATGTGAAAGGTACATGCTTTCCTCTAGCATCACTGCAGATCAATTAAGAGTTTACAAACTCTACAGAGCAATGGTGATCCTCTCTAATGCTACAATGAAGATTTTGAAGATTGTTTGCCTACCCAAGAGAGCAGGCATTAGTTTTTCATACAGGGCTTCAAATGCAAGACTACTAATCCTTATTTTCCTGAGTTTTCACATGGTCAGTAGATGCCTGCTAATGTTAATTCAGTTAGGAGTTAAATTTTCATTACTTTACATGAAAAATATCCTCAACTTATTTTTCTTTTTTTTTGTTTGTTCTGGAAACTCTAAATGGCATATATTAGTAATAACAGAAATGCCTGCTCCACCAGAAGAACGAGTAAGACAGGCAGTGGTGACTCCTGTGGGTTGACTGTAACACAGCTAGTAAACTGTTGCTGTCTGGAGTCAGACTTAGGGCCCTGACAACCAATTGCAGTCTGCACAGGTAAATGAACCAACATTTCCAATCCAAGGATCTAAAGATGACTGACAATTCACACACGTGTGCACACATAGAATCATAGAATCATTAAGGTTGGAAGAGACGTCAAGGATCAAGTGTTTGTCAGACATCAGGTTTTAACATGTTGGAGGAAAGAAAGTTTCTCTTTATTACTGGCTATGGTGGAGAAAAAGACTTACAAGGAACATAAGAACTTCTCTGTCATGCTCCTAAACCCAAAAGACAGCTACTATCAGCATCAAAAATAGCTACAACAGCTTCTAAAAGTTGCAATACCTTTACACTTATCTTACTTATCAGATGAGTCTTATTTATTTCTTGCTAGCTGCACAGGCCCTAGGCAGTACACAACTCACATCTTCCCTAACACATAGGCATACACAGTAAGTCTGATATATTATTTTCTTAAAATAAAATCAACAGAGCCAGAAGAAACAATAAAACAAGAGACAGATTGCAGGGAAAGTGTAGACAGAAAAAAATTAAATGAAGTTCCAGAACTGGAGTAGGAGAACCAAAATGGGTTTGAAAAATGACTGACAAACACTGGAAAAGTTTTGGTGGAAAAAAAAAAAGAATATTGCATTTGTGTAAATAATTAGACTAATGCCCCTGGCAAAAATACATATTCAGGTAGTTAATTTCTAGAGTGAAAATCTCATCTAATGGGAGCACATAGTGCTTACCCAGATCTGAGACAGTGTAGCAGGATAACAAAAAAATGCTAGATGATGGATTGCAGAGGCCAGCTTCTAATACACTTATGTTGAAAAACAGGGTCCTACTGAACGTAGTGTAATTACTCCCAGAATAAATTGCTGTTCCACATCAGAATCTTATTCTTTATACCAAACTCATGTATTTACTTTCATAAACCTATAATTATTTAGGATACTTCCCACTGGAGTTCATGGAATATTTTTGGTCATTGGTGGAAGTAACAATCATTCCACCTGCTCCTTTGCAACTAATCCACAGACCTGATCTGTAAAGCTATTTGTTTGATAAGATGTATTTATATTGACACTTCCATGCTTTTTACAGAAATCTGAACCATTGAAAAGGATGTGCTTTTTATTTTTACCAGACAGACTTCATGAGATTTAACTGATCACACATACTTATGAAATAAGCTATCTATAAAATGGCATATGAACAACGGGAGCACTTGTACTTGGTGTACAATATTGTACTAGTAATTTGGACACTGGGATGCCGTAAGATTTCTCTGCCATATTGACTTTTAAAGTATGTATATATATAACAATATATAATTATTCAGAAGTAGGACAAATGAGATTACCTTTATAGTTCCAGATTTAATTTGCAAGCTAGAAAAAAAGAAATACAAAGCATTTGATGAAGCCAAAAGGAGAATTACAAACAGGAGAATTCACAAAAATATACTGGCTACTTGCATACGTTGTTCAAATTAGTCATGTAAAGTTTACCATAGTCTATTTTAAAGTATTCTGGATAGTAATACTTTTGAAAGTCTGAATAAAATTTTTCTCACAACATGGAAAAAAAATAATTCCAAATGAAAACAGGACCATCTTTGTTTAGTTTTTCAAGTATTAATATTGTGAAGTTTGAACTGTCAGAAACAGAAAAAATAAGTAAATATTGAGTACTGAACAGTTTATTTCTTTAAACATTTTAGAAGCCATTGCACATAAATGACTTAATACAATAAAAATATAATTTTGAGCAAGGTTTATCTGGAAATTATGGAATAGTTATGTTAAGCTGTAGGTGCTACCATCTTTGTTAATAAAGCTAGTTCCCAACTTCTATCAAGAACCAGAGAAAAATCTTTTAAGTACAAAGGGTCTCCTGGCTGACATCACATTTGGTTATGATAAAGGAGACTTGCAGTGGCAAGTAGCCCTTTAAAAAGTTTTTATTTCCCTAAGAATAATAATAATAATAGAATCAATTTATAGAAGCAGATTTTGCCTCATTTGCCTCAGCTTTACTGACAATTCACAACCCATCAAGTTTACTAAAGTATGTAATTAATAGTTGGAGAAAACACTCTCACACTTGTTTTCCTGTTAGAACTATATTTTTATTTGTAAAACTTATTTACAATTGGTTTGACTTCGGGTGAGCTGTGGCCTGTTTGTGCATCACTTGGCAAACAGAATTATAATTTCTGTATTATTTTGCAAATGCACATTTTTATGTTCAAGACAGAAGTGATTTCTGTGAAATTAATTGCTTGTATTATTTTATATTTAATTAATACAAATTTCTAGATGGAATACTCTGTTTTTATGTTTTCAGAAGAGCATCTATCCATTAATTTTCAACTCATGGTTCCAGTACAATTAGCTATGGGCACAATACATGCCAAGAAATACATGGAAACAGACACTTTTCATATTTAGCACAAAAACAAAAATTACTTTTCTATTCAGTAAAAAAAAACAACAAACAACCACCAAACACACAAACCCCTCCCCCAAAAAAACCCCACAACAGATAATTGTTTCTAATCAATTTGATCATAATCTTTGCTCTGTTTCTCACTGAATATGATGGCAGATATACTGTCATGACATTTTAACATTTCTACCTGTCCTGCAGCATATTTTTCTACCTAAAAGTGAATTTCAATGATTAACACTGTGTTCCTCTAAAAGAGATACCTTTTGGCTTCAGGACAAGTTGATTTATACTCCTCTAATACTAAAAGAGGAAAAGCTGTTACGCATGAAGTGCATTGCGTTAGTTTGTTGAAATTCAATATAAAAATACAGCATCACAGGTGACTCAGAAAAGCATAAGTGAAATAGAAAAGATACTACTTCCAAGTGAAAGACAAAGTAATAGAACTTGGCGTCAAATTCCAATAAGTAAACATGCACTACTAGAAATGATAGCTTATTATTATATAAGATGTAGATTATTTTTCAAGTAATCTAGTAATCTTTATTTTCTGGGTATGTATGCTTCCTTCTCAAGCGAAAAATCAGGAATATACTGAAAACTTGTTTAAATGTGTGATAGGTGATTTATTTTGTGATTAGGAAAAAAGAAAAAAAAATTTAAAAAGGGAAACTGTGCACCTTAACTGCTGTAGTAATCTTCCATAGTCATGCCTGGAATAATTTAGAAAATATATAGATGGTTAGTAGGCTACTACATGTACTTTTTGACTGCTTCATCTGAAATTAACAGTTATGAAGCATTACTGTTAATCAATGGTTTATACAATCAGATCATTGTGCTCCTGTGACAACTGAACATTTGATTTATGCTGGCAGACCTTAAAAAGAGTTGTGAAACTATGTAGTGAACCCTAAAGGAGAAAGGGGGGTGGGGGGGTAGGAGAAGGAACGCTTTTACCCATAAACCATCTACATTTTTCTTTTTAAAGGTCAATCAATGACAGCATGAACTTTTTCTTTTTCAGTACTGAGAAGCAGCAATAAATTCCTTTCACCATGCCTGATGGATCAGGTACACCGCTGGATGAGTTTTAACTCCAAAAATCATAATAAATGACCTTCTTTTTAAAATTACCATTGTTTATCTTGACTTAAAGATAGCTTACATGACACTTTTCTTAAATTTCCACAATACTGGTATTTCCTGTCAAACTGTCAATCAAAAAGTATTTATATTAAAATACTTCATTCTTCAAAACTCTTCTGGTATAGAAGTTCAAATATTGTCCATAGTGAGAAGGAGATCTATAAAGTCTAAGCCATGCTACGTACTGTAAGATCAATTTTTAATCAAGATAGGTAAACATTTGAAGAAAAGAACCAAACCAGCTGATGTTGGTTGCACGTTTGGCCAAATCTTAGAGTGACTACAAACCTATAGGAGTTTGACTGAATAAAGATTGAGTGAAAACTGAGTAAGAGCTTAAGGATATGATTCATATTTTACCATTATTTTGGAATATCTTGAAGTACACCGGCTAAAATTGCTTCACCTATTGGCAGATGTGGTGGCAGAGCTTACAGTGAGCTACATCCTGATGTAAAAAATAATGAAACTACAGAAGGGAAAGGTTGCCAAAGGGACAAGGACTTTGTGAGTACATTGTAGCTATGGAGACTGTTTTACATCTAAAGCTACATTAATGTTTTAGGAACAACTACATTCACAGCAATCACTGTCCTAAAGGGTAGATTTTCTGGCTTTGCATCACATAGACTAGCTACTCGGGCAAACTAGTAAGGATTTTTAATTACTGAAGCTAACTGGAGTCTCAATTTATGTACACCTGTCCTTAAAATTAAATTTAAAGTATCTGAATTTATAAATTTCATTATCTTGTTCTGATCAATGAAAACAGTGATAACATGTAACTAGCATAAATGCTAAACCAGATAGTATTTTTGCTAAAGCTGGTATTGAACTTCGATGTTTATGTTAGTTCGTTTTTGGTTCTGAAACTCTCTAGTTTTTAAATAAACAACAATGGGGAAATAGGGATACTAGAATATATACTGTATCAGAATATGGCAAAAAGAGGCTTAGATATGGCACAATGAATAACAATGCCCTGTGTTATCTGAGAAACTTGAAGAATGTGTTCTATTTATTAAACTGAATAGAATAAAATAAAATAAACCTTTACTATGGGGGGACAATAATAATAATAATAATACAAAACACTTTTGTGGAGGAACATTCTAACAAATTATGCTGCCAGTTATAATTGGAAGAATTAATGTGTCAGTTAAAAGTTCATGGCTTGTGCTTTCTGTCTGTTTTACACAACACCAGGAAATTACCTTGTCAATTACAATTAAGGTGTTAACACAGTGCTGGCTGAGGCCAAGGTCAGCTCCTTCACTGACAAGAGCTGTTGCAAGGCAACTGGAAGCTAGGGCCAGCTTCTCCTTTCCTAGGCATCTGTATTTAAGCTGAGATGGTGCTGCTGGTCCCTGCCTGTGCTACACTGCAGCTACAACTGCAACAACTGCAACTACTGGGAAGAGTACTGAAACACTGTCTGGATGTGCAGGGATGGGATTAGGAAAGCCAAGACACCTGCAGAACTAAATTTGGCAAGGTATGCAAGGAATAACAAGAAGGGGTTCTAGAGGTACATCGGTCAGAAAAAAAAGACTAAGGAGAGTGTACCACCCCTGACAAATGAAGACGGAGAACAGGTAATAACAGACATGGAGAAGGTTGACATACTTAACAACATCTTTGCCTCAGTCCTCCCTGGCAGTCAGGATTCCCATGTCTCTCAAGTCCCCAAACCTCTAGGCAGGAACTGGGGGAGCAGAGTCCCTCCCACTGTAAGCATGTTTGGGACCTCCCAATGCAACTGAACACCTACAAGTCTATGGGGCCTGATGACAAGCATCCGAGGGTCCTGAGGGAATTGGATGATGTAGTTACCAAGCCACTCTCCATCATATTTGAAAAGTCCTGGCAGTCAGGTAAAGTCCCTGTGACTGGAAAAAGGGAAACATCACTCTCATTTTTAAAAAGGGTAGAAAGGAAGACCTGGGGAACTGCAGACCGGTGAGCCTCACCTTGATGCCTGGCAAGATCATGGAGTGAATCCTCCTGGAGGCAATGTTAAGGCACGTGCAAGACAAGGAGGTGATCCGTGACAGTCAGCATGGCTTCACCAAGGGTAAATCACACCTGATGACACCTGGTGGTCTCCTATGATGGAGTGACTGCATCAATTGATGAGGGAAGACTGATGCCATCTACCTGGACTTCTGTAAGGCTTCTGACATGGTCCCACACAACATCCTGATCTCCAAATTAGGAAGATATGGATTTGAAGGGCAAATCATTTGGTGGATAAGGATACAGGCTTGATGGCTGCACCCAGAGAGTAGTGGTCAATGGTTTTATGTCCAGGCGGAGGCTGGTGGCAAGCGGTGCCCCTCAGGGTTCTGTCTTGCCACCGGTGCTTTTCAATATCTTTATCAATGACATAGATGATGGCATTGAGTGGACCCTCAGCAAGTCTGCAGACGATACCAAGCTGAGTGGTGCTGTTGACACAAAAGAAGGAAGGGATACCATTCAGAGGAACCTGGACAGGCTTGAGAACTGGGCCCATGTGAACTGAATGAAGTTCCACAATTCCAAGGGCAGGGTGCTGCACGTGGGTTGGGGCAGTCCCAGACATGAATAGACTAGAATAGAATCATTAAGGTTGGAAGAGACCTCAAGGATCATCCAGTCCAACTGTCCCCAC
>VWZZ01008257.1:287475-303330 GCA_013399095.1 Psophia crepitans
ACACTATTCCTGGTACAAGCCAGGATGCCACTGGCCTTCTTGGCCACCTGGGCACACTGCTGGCTCATGTCCAGGCGAGTATCAATCAACACCCCCAGGTCCTTTTCCTCTGTAGAACTTTCTAGCCACCCTGCCCCCAGCCTGTAGTGCTGCCTGGGGTTGTTGTGGCCAAAGTGCAGAACTTTGCCACATTACACCTCATCCCGTTGGCCTCTGCCCAGTGATCCAACCTCTCCAGGTCCCTCTGCAGCACCATCCTACCCTCCGGCACATCGACACTTCCCCCAGGTTGGTGTCGTCTGCAAACTTACTGAGGGTGCACTCAATTCCCTCATCCAAATCATCAACAAATCATCATGAGTACAGACTAGGAGAAGAACACATTGAGAGCAACCCTGTGGAGAGAGACTTGGGGATTCTCTGGATGAAAGGCTCGACATGAGCCAGCAGTGTGCACTTGCAGCCTGGAAGGCCAACTTTGTCCTTGGCCTCATCAAAAGAGGTATCACCAACAGGTCGAGGGAGGTGATTGTCCCCTTCTACCCTGCCCTCGTGAGACCCCACCTGGAGTACTGCATCCAGCTCTGGGGCTCCCAGCACAAGAAAGATGTGGACCTGTTGGAGCAAATCCAGAGGAGGGTGAGGAAGATGATCAGAGGGCTGGAGCACCTTGCCCATGAAGAAAGACTGAGAGAGCTGAAGTTGTTCAGCCTGGAGAAGAGAAGGCTCCGGGAAGACCTCATTGTGACCTTTCACTGTTTAAAGGGGTCTTATACAAAGGATGGAGAGGGACTCCTTACTCAGGTAGATAATGATAGGACAAGGGGCAATGGTTTTAAACTAGAAAAGGATAGATTTAGATTAGACATTAGGAGGAAATTTTTGACTGTGAGGGTGGTGAGGCACTGGAACAGGTTGCCCAGAGAAGTTGTGGATGCCCCCTTCCTGGAAGTGTTCAAGGCCAGGTTGGATGGTATTCTGGACAACCTGATCTAGTGGGTGGCATCCCTGTCTATGTCAGGAAGGTTGGAACCAGATGGTCTTTTAAGGTCCCTTCTAACCCAAGCCATTCTATGATACAGCTGTGCCTGGTTTGCCTTCCTGACCCTGACTGCAACATGCTGGTTTGGTTTCCTGGCTTGCCCTCAGACCTTCCTCTTCACTGCACGATCACTGGGTGATCGCTGGACTGTGTCTGGTCTGATCCCTTTTTCCAGATGCTGCTCTGCATCCCTGTTCCTTGTTGGTGCAGCCATTGCTCCCTCCTGCCCTGCGACCGTACTCAGCTCCTAGCTTACCTTTTCCTGTGGAGCAGCCAGTACTCACTGCCCTTGGCAATTTTGTCCTATGCTCTCGCTCCTCTAAATAGATGCATCCATTTGTCATGCAGCTTTACCTTATCAATACCAGCTTGAGAAAATATGTTTGCAAATATGTGTGGGAGGTTCATAACACATGAATATCTATCATTTCTTACTGAGGAAGTAAGAGACCTCCTTCTATTTGTAGGTGCTCATAACACTATTATGCTCTTCTTGCTTATGGTCATGCTCTCTTCTTTGTCATCTGTGCTGATCTTTCTGTCTCCTCAGGCTCCTGGTCCTCACATTTCTCTGCTCATACAGTCCAATTCTGATTAATAGCTTCTTTTTTTTTAATGGGGTTATGTAGGGAATGAAGATTAGAGTTTCAGCTTCTAAGTGGCATGAAGGAACATAACCATTTCTTACTTTTATCCCAAATAACCTTCAGAAAGGTAGCACACAACTTCTAGTACTGTCTCTGTTGAAAAAAAGTTAACTCTTTGTCTCTGTAAATTAATTTTCTCTAACACTTGTATGTAGACTTAGAAGCTTCTTAACTGATCTTAAGGTAGTAAAAAAAATAAAAATGGAGATGCTCTCTTTGCTTTTGAACACTTTTCTGAATTTCCTGTACTTTAATCAAGCAGGACTGAAATGACTAAAGAAGGGATTTGTGAAAAATTACTGAATAAAAACAAACTTCTAATCATTTAGTAAAAGAGAAACCTCTCTGCCCAGTAATGTGTTCAACTTTTTTCTATAACTATTCCAACAGAACATCAGAACTAGAGCTTGAGGACTGGTGTGTTTAATAATGTAATATATGTATGATTCTTAATGTACTATTTTTCCCCACCAGCAATAGGAAGCTTATATGATGCAGCTAGTTAATATCCGGTTTTACCCAGTTATATCTGAAAGAAGAGAACCTTTGCCCTCAGATCACAGAATTTGTACTTATAAAAGAACAAAGTAAAAGACCAAGGCTTGCAAGTGACTGTAATACAGCAAACCCAAGAATATGTGGGTGTTTCTACCAGATGCTTTGAGTACTGTGGTTCTTTTGTTCACTTAAGCACAGTAAAGCTTATTATTGTCCTCTTAAGTTCAATCAGAGTGTTTCAGAGATGATAATTCAGTGGGAGTGAGGCAAAAGGACCTTGTTTGAACACCTATTTATTATGCAGAGAGCAGAACTGTGGTGTCATGTCTGTTTTATCTGATCAGTTATATCTTCTAATGAAAACTTGAAAATAAACCCCAAAAATGGCTTAGGAAAGGGGAGCTGTGAATCTTCACCTTTACAATTCTGGTTCTTCAAGTACAGTGTTAAGTTTCCATACCCAAATCACAAGGAGATTTAGGTGCTTCAGAATTAGGTTCAAAAGAGCCAACACTGATCCACCTTCAAACACTGGCGTTGCCCAAAGGTAACCAACAGGAATAATGAAGCAAAACGAATTGAAATGTAATCTTCAATCACTTCAAGAACTGGCTTGGTGAGAGTTTTTTTCATTCTTCTTAGTTTTTTTTTTCTTTTTTTTTTTTTTCCTGGAGATAGAACTGATTCTGTATCACAAGTCTCTGTTCAACCTCACATGGAGTTGAACCAAATATATATTTTCAGCTACCACTTCAGAAGAGAAATATAACTAAAAATCTGTGAAGTTGTATATGTAATAGTGTCAGCCCTAAAAAATATTTGTATCTCTGGATATAAATGGACATTTCAGGACTCTTCCTGGCTTTCTTGGTACATTTGTTTTCCATCCCTCAGAAGAGGCATAATTAACCTCTGCTTTGCCTTTCATTCCTTACTCTTTCAGTTTCTTAGGATTAATAAGGTAAGAAATTTAAGGAAGAAATATAAAGTAACTGTGTGAAAATGTAAGAAATCATATGATGGGATACCAAGGAACTCCATACTGGGGCCAGAGGTGAATCATTTCTTCCGATTGAAAATTTTTAAGGTTTTGCTTGACTAATTGCAACTGGAGGGATCAATTTCTCTTCCGTCTTATCAGATTCTTAATCCACTTAAAATCTCTGGGTTTTTTTAAAGTGTATAAATCAATTACTGCTAAATCATAATTTAACTTTACACCATTGTCTCTATTTTATTTTCTGAAATTTAAAGAGATATCTGTAGTTTACATATAAAATAAATTGAAAACACATTTTTTCCTTCCTTCTATATTATGGCAGCTATGTGTAACAATTTCTCTGATCTCACCATGTAACATTCAAGAGAACTTTTTATGTAAGAAAATTAATTTTCAAAAATTTGTCAGAGAAAAAAATAAGAGATAATGTTATACATTAGTCTCTGGAGCAAGAGAGAAGTAAAATCTTTATTAAAATATCTTAATCTTTCCCTAGTATTTCCTTCAAATGATTCAGTCTATCTAATTTCCAGCATTTGCACTGATAATTAAGATTAAAATAACACTAACAGAAGAGAGAAGCAAAAAACAAAAGCAGAATTTCCTTCTACATTTGTACCTGGTGTTTAAGTGAAGAAATAACTAGAGTTATTCAGCTGAAAGGTTGAGCAATTTAATTCAGCATGAGGCTGATCAGTTTGTTTTGAAGACTGAAGGTTATATTTCTTGTATTATAATCTATGTATAATTTATTTTTTCCACTTATCAGAAAAAAAGTGTTTCTCAGAATCATTTCAGTATCAATTAAAAGGAAGCATATCTTCATTATCCGGTCACTGCTGTTAATTCTGCCACTAGTTAAAATATATTTTGTTTCACTTTTTTCCTTTTCTTTTTTTTCCTCTAAATAAATGATCAGAAGAGTAAGGCAGGAGAACTTCCACATTATTCAGCATCTACATTCCAAGATCTATCCTATTCCTGCTTTACTATGCCTGTAT
This sequence comes from Psophia crepitans, assembly GCA_013399095.1. NCBI lineage: Eukaryota > Metazoa > Chordata > Aves > Gruiformes > Psophiidae > Psophia > Psophia crepitans. Next base: position 291,664 of record VWZZ01008257.1, read on the forward strand.
TCTAAACGTTGTGAGAACGTTGTCCCTGGTTAAAAGAATGATTATTTTTTACTTGTAATATAACATAAAAATAAGATTTCCATGTATTATACAACACTAACAATATAATGAAAAATATAAGATTATGACTGTAAAGTTTGTACAATTATAACTAATTAAAGAAACTGATTAAACTACTATGCAGGATGAATAAAAACAACGTAGTGAAAATGACTACACAAGATTAATTCAAATAAATAAGAATATAAGGTATTTGACAAGCTCCTTAATAATATAGAGTGAAATAGAATTCTTAGTAATTGTGTTCTATTAATCTTTTTGTATACATGAAAATATCAATTGCCTTTCTAACTTTACTGGTATTGCTGCATGACATGAAAAAAAATCAAGAAAGAAATTAACATTCTAAGTATTATATTAAATAAAGTACTAGAGAAAGTTTCCAAAGCTATTTTGTCATATTTGCTACTAAAAGATTTAGTGTCTTTAAGAAATTTTACACATTTAAATTCCAGACCTGCAACTACTTGTCTGTTGCCCAGAGAAGTCATGGCTGCCCCCTCCCTGGAAATGTTCAAGGCCAGGTTGGATGGGGCTTAGGGCAACCTGGTCTAGTGGAGGGTGTCCCTGCCCATGGTGGACGGTTGGAACTAGATGATTTTTGAGGTCCCTTCCAATTCAAGCATTCTAGGATTCTGTGTACCGCTTTTTGTATTGTATGATTCAACCATAGGCTTCTGAGGTCAATAAAAAAATTAGATTCAAACTCATAAGCCCACACTGTGCACAGGTGAAAAGAGTTAATTTAGTTGACAGTAAGCACATACAAGATAGAAAGGAAGAATAAGCTTTCAGGTGCAGCTAGGTATTAAATTTTAAATTTTAATTCATCGTTATTGTAAATGGGGAAGTGATGGGGTCACTAGAACTTTGATCTTAATGTTACTTCAGAAGATAGAAAGCAAACCTTTTATTTGTATTTTTAATATCAACATTACATACTCAGCAACACTTCCAATGAATGATCTCACCTGAAGTTATATTTGTTATACTACAATTACTGATGCAGATAAGTACAATATAAATGTCTGAGGTAATTCTAAAAGTAATTTTAAAATAAATTAAATCTATTGAATAATTAAAAAACAACAGGACATTTAAGGGAGATATCAAAATAGATCATTAGCATAAAAATCAAAAGCAACACAAATCACTTTCTTTGGTAGATGCGTTGCAGACATCAGGTATGTTTCATATTAAATACATTTCTCTAAAATAAAAATATTTTAAAGCAGTGTTATTAATATTTATTCTTTGCATGTATGTGTAACTCTAAGAGTTTCAGTCTATGATGTCCTTTTTGCCTGGTTTTCTAAATCAATTTTTTTTCCAAAATGTCTCAGCAAATTGAAAAATATCACTATTACTGAAATATTTTCTCCAGAAGAAACTAACCTAAAAGCAACTTTCTACCATATCTTTTGGGTTTGCTTTCTCTTTTATCAGAGGACAAGCTACAGGAATGAGGTTGGTAACGTAAGTATCACATAATCCTTCTTCCATAGATAAAAACATATATATGATATCATAGAAAAAGACAAGATCGTAAGCTATGAAAGGATGTAGAATTCACCTTTTCGTACCTGTACCTCAGTAGTCTGCAGAAGATAGATAATGTTGAGAATATAGTATCAGTCTTCAGTCTTTCCTACTTCTGTTGTAATTCTTTCATTATCAATAAAATAAAGCTTCAGGTTTCTAGAAAACTCAAACTCCATAGCAGATCAATAGTCCAGATAAACAGTTCAGATAAAGGTGCCACATTGCCTGAGCTTTGTGCATGCCTGGTTGCATTTTAATTGATCTGCTTGTTCTGCTTTATGTATACCAAATTTAGAATAAGATCTTGAGCAACAAATATGCAAAAGTACACATCTCTTTCCCCTATTTCCATCCTCCTTTCTTTTTTTAAAGATTTTACTTTTTGTTATTGAAGACAATGCTGAGGCCAAGCTGGGACCATTAGTCATAGTTGCTTGCCTGACATCTAAACTAGGATAAACAGAAAACATCACGTTTTTAGACATAGTGCATGAGTGCACATTTAGACATAGTCCCATAAGTGCATATCCTCCTGAAAGATACAGAATAACAGGTTATGTCAAAGTATCTTTCTGAAAGAAATCATTCACAGAGTAAGCACTGTAAAGAGGATCCTAATTTTGTGTGTGTAAAAGGTATTAATTCAAGTTACTCATTAAATGAAAATAATTATTCCAGCTTCAAATATCTGAAGTATGGGTGCTTAACTGTTATTTTTTCTGCTTAAAGCTGAAAAAGTTTTGACTGCAGAAATGTACTCGAATCATGTAACTGTAGGCTTACTAGTGCCTACTTCTTTCCTTAAGCTATGTATGGTCTTTATCTTTTCTTGGTTTCAAGTACGAATAAGAAATCTAATAGAAATGGTAAAATGTGCCAGTAGTTTAAATTAAATCCCATTTTGCTTATTCATTATATAAACTATTGTCCGATTTTTTTCTGTAAATTTACCATAAATAGGAAATATTTTACAGTAAAATAAATAAATTTGGTTCTAGACAATGTATTATTTAATAAGAAAGCAATGACTATGATTATTTACTAGTAAAAATGTTATGTTCAATTGTCACTGTATTCTTTTTGTTTCATTTTTTTAAATGAAAAAAAAAGTTGTGGGTTTTTTTATTTGTTTGTTTGCTTGTTTTCCTACAGAGAATAACAGTATGTGGAATCTCAGCTGTTACCATTGAAAATTGTGATAATATTGAAGAAATAATAAGCCAGCTGTTTCCAGCCATTGTTACAGGTATATCACTTGTGAACTTACTCTGGTGGATTTACAGTATGTACACAGATTAACTCTATATCTTGTGTCTAGTAGATTATTTTATATTTGAACATTAAATGCAATTCTAAAATAATGAACATGCTTTGTCTCCTTGACTTGTTTTGGGAAGAGGTCTTGTTAATTTTTAGAATGAGAATTCAAAGTGTTGAGATTTTTTTGTATTACCTAGTTTATTTCCAAACAACGTATCATTTAGGTGAATGCTCAATGAGGAATTAGTACTACGAAGCTTAAAAGTGGTAACGTTGGGAAGTAAAGACCTTAATCTAAGAGAGTTAAGACTGTAGTGTATATGACATATGCTATGTAATATTTATAGTAATGTTTCACACCTGTGGTAAAAAGGAGTGAGAGAAGTGAACCAGAAATGTTTCAGCTTTGTGCATATTGTCTTGGATTTGAGTTAGGTATAGTTGTCTATGACTAACTGTAGTTGACATTAGCTTTTTTTTTTTTTAAATGGAGAATAAGATTTAAATAAGAATATATAGTGATAGATACATAATGAGAAGTTGCTGACAAGAATATTTTGTCTAAATGTAAAATTAATTCTCATGACACTCTCTGCAAAACTTTCTTTTCTGGAGTTTTTTGTTTTGGGGTTCTATGGGGATAGACATTGGTGTTGAGGACTTTTAAATAAGATACATGGAACAAGTAAGAGTAAAACTGGAAAAGAAAAATATAAACACAAAAGTTGCATAGTGTTACTGAAATTGTATTACAACTCTCTGTCAGATTTTAGCCTTTCTAGCCTAGGGATAAAAATGTTCAGCATGGATAGACCATATGTAGATGTGTACAGCTAAGTTATTACTGTCACAGCTTCAAATTTAAAGCATTAATATGACAACAACAATAATAATAACAGCAATGTACCTTAAAGATATATTGAGAGAAACCAAACAGAAACTCTGAATATTCAAGTTACCAAAACTAATGCTCAGTGAAATTTCTCACTAATTTTCTCCACAAATTTGGAGAAATATAGGAACATAGATTTCATATGAAGTTTCTACTATAACTGTATGACATTATTTTCAAAAGGAAAACAATTTTTTGAGAACATGACCATATTATTATATTTATGGTCTAAATAAATTTATTTCAAATTTATTTCAAACTTTTGTTATGCTTAGATTCTAACAAGCTTAAATCTCACTTAGAGATAGGAAATCATGCAGACAAAATTAATATGTTTCCTAAAATACACTGAGTATTGAACTTTCGATAAGGTCTCACCATAACTCTGATCAGTATTTGCTGATAGCTAGCCACCTAAGAGGTGGCTAGGTATCACACTAGGAGTAATAGTACTGGAACTAGTAGAACCAATTGACAGAAGCTCCATCCAGGAGATATTAGTTTTGAGACATTTTGTGAATCTGAATACTCCTCAGGAAGTCTATTGGCCCCAGTAGAATCAGTAGAGTAATGATAGACAGAGCTGAATGTCATCAAAATAATAGTGATGAATTAGCCTATTCCATTGGAAGATTGAAGCCAATGATAGATGGATAATAGGAATCAGTTTTGTGCGCAGGTAATCTCTCATGGAAAGCAGATTTCTAAGACAGACAGACTATAATTTTTAGGCAATTTCAGGCCTAAAGTTTTTCATATATTCACTGAACCCTGAACTAAAGAAGGTTTACATGAATAAACCTAAAGAAGAATGTATTCTGCATATGGTCAAAACCACAGTTTTTAAAATATTCTGAATATCCCATTGCCTAGAAAATTTGCTGAAAAATAAATAGCATTTAGACATTTATAACCCACAGTATAGTACGCACTACACGCACTATTCCTTATTGGTGAGTAAAACTTGACCCTCTTTGCTAAAGAGGGTAGTGCATAGATGTAAATCTTATGTTGCACAAGCAGCGACCAATGAATAGATATTTATATGAGAGGAATCTTTCATCTCTTTCTTTTTGACAACACAGCATACTTGCAACTATATTTAAATGCTGTACTGCTTTTTGTCCCAAAGGGTTGTTATTAAAATTCTGTGCAAGATATGATAAAATGAAACAAACAAACAAAAAAAAAACCTGCCTAACATTACATAAAAGCATAGCTGATCCTAACCACACATGGAATCATACATGTTTGCTATTAACATTTTATATACAGTATTACTGAGACAGATTGACCTTTTAAAAAGAGCTTACATGTTTACAATATATCTTAATTTTCATAATAAAATAATTAAAACCACTAAAAAAACCCACCCTTTCTTATACAACTACAGATTATCTAAGTGTAATGAGAAGATTTCTGGGGTTTATAGCAATATTTGTTAAAGTATACCTAATGTTACAAAAATAAGATCAGCTTATGCATCCAGTGCATTTAGACAGTGACAAATTGAATTCAACTGTCTATCAATCCATAACAGTGATATATTTAACTATTTTTCCCATGATAATTACTTTCAGCTATTAATTCATGACTGTGATAACTCTACATGAATGCATAATGTAAGGACACTGAGAAAATATTTTCAGCACTTTTTCCAGTGCTCTGTGATATGAACTAGGACTCAGAGTCTGGGAATATCTGTACAATACCATACAGTCAGCTACACAATCTCTCAACGAGGTGATTTGCGTTTCAGAAGTACTTTAGCCACAACTACGCATGGTATGGTATGGGGCTACATTATAGGTTTAATGTGATGAAAAAGATTATGAGTATCTTGATTCAATATTTGGTATGAAGATGATGTAAGGAAGAGGTTTTTGTAAGCTGAAGAAGAATCTGAGAAGACCGAAGGAATCAACTTGCTTTGACTGTGTATAGGTTCCAAAGCACGCTATGTTTTCCTGGTAATATGATCGGAGTACACATTGATAACAGAGTCAGAGTAGTGCCTTGTGGTCAGAATCCCATGCTTCCGCTTCTTGAAATTGAAGTCATAGAAAACATAGCTTCTATTACCTGAAAGCAACTGTTCCACATTTCTTTACCTCGGAGTTTCCTCTTTAAAATAAAGATGTCTTATTTACCTGTGTGGTCAACTTGTAGAACTATGAGGAAAGTCTTACTACTTGTTGGAAGAATCTAAGTATTTAGAGAGCTTTTTCCCCCATGAAGTCATGTTGAACTGGTTGCTGTCTGTTGTACAGTATGTATGAATGGTGTGTGTGCCAGCTTTGACTTCCTCTGCCAAAGAGGAGACATTAATCCATAAACAGCCATTGCCACACATTGATAAATATATATTGGTGAATATCAAGAATTAAAAGTAAGTATTACCAGAACCAGAAGTTCAGTCTTTTTTGGTTTTGCTTTTGTTAAAGTAACACATTCCTTTTAATTCCAAAGAGTATAGTTTAGTTTAATTTCACTTTTAGTTACCAAAGTGCTATTAAGCAAAACAAAACTAAGACAACAGTCTTCACATAAGCAAGTGAAGTGCTTAAATATATCTCCAGTGATTCCAAAAGCCTCTCTTTTCATAAGAATGTTATTATGGGAGCACTGTGACTATACAAATTCAGACTAGATATACTAGTGTTTGAAATAATGACCCTAATTTAAAAAAAAAAGAAATAAAATTCTTTTTATACTTCTTAAGGAGGGACAAGAAGTTAATACGCTGTTCTGTTCACACCATAAAGGACAGAGTTATCTGATGTATCCATCCTGAAAACACAGATGATTAACTGATTCAAAAAAACCTATAACTAGAAGCTGAAAACTTCCAGCTATAATTTTAATTTTAGTATATGCATCATAACCCTATATCCTGTGACTTTGCAGTTCTTTGTGAATTTCTGCTAGGTTTTACTGATAAAATGTAGGATTAATTACACTGAATGATCAAAATAATCAAAAAGTAGATCAAGAAAAAGATTTCTCTTTAAAATAGTTTAGTAATCTGTTTTCTGCTGTGTAGAGGCTAGAAGAAAGAGACAGGTAATATGTTCATTGCCTGGAGGATGAGCAAATCTCTCTGGTGCCATTCACCTGTGACCTTTCTGGCTGAAGGATAATAGAAGATCTCCAGAATTAAAGAGCACCTTTCAGATAAAAAAGGTTGGATAATCTTCAGGGTATAAAATGTGTTACCATTTCTTTTGTTTTATCTTTTCACTTTACAAATGGCTTGAATAACAAGTGGCAAAATGTTACTGATACTAACGCTATTTTCTTAGTGTAAAAAAGGGGAAATGAATCTCTAAAAGGATTGAGATGTAATTAAGATAAGGTATATACTTCCAAGCTCACTTTTCGCCTATAGCTATAGACTGTTGTTGGCGTTTGCATGTTGCGCAGTGGGTAAGGATAATCTCATTCATTACGGAATTAACAAAGAAATCTATCCAAAAGCTATAGACATCGAAGCCCTGGAGCGTGTCCAGAGAAGGGCAACAAAACTGGTGAAGGGGCTGGAGCACAGGTCTTATGAGGAGCGGCTGAAGGAACTGGGCTTGTTTAGTCTGGAGGAGGCTCAGGGGTGACCTTATTGTCCTCTACAACTACCTGAAAGGGAGTTGTGGTGAGCTGGGGGTCGGCCTCTTCTCGCAGATAACTAGGGACAGGACAAGGGGAAATGGCTGCAAGTTGCGCCAGGGAAGGTTCAGGTTGGAGATGAGGAGAAATTTCTTCTCGGAAAGGGTGGTCGGGCATTGGAACGGGTTGCCCAGGGAGGTGGTGGAGTCACTGTCCCTACGGGTGTTTAAGGAAAGGTTAGATGTGGTACTTAGGGACATGGTTTAGTGGGTAATAGGTGGTGGGGGGACGGTTGGACTAGATGATCCTTGAGGTCACTTCCAACCTTAATGATTCTATTCTATTCTATGCTATTCTATTCTATATCATTTACTTTGCCACACTCAGCATAAGATACACGAGGATGGTGTCTTGTAGAAACTTCTACCAGATCATTCACTTTAATAGTATCCTGTCATATGGAAAGAAAGAGTTTTACAGGAATCGTATCTATTTAACAGCTCAGCTAAAGGTGAATAATTTTAAATCCTGTTGTTTCAAGATGCATTTTTTCATTCTGTTTTATTTCACTTGATGGATTTGACATACAACTATTTTGTAAATTTCAGCCTCCCTTTTGTGTGGTTGTTTTTTCCTTGTTTATTTGGACTATGTGACATATAGGAGGAGTAAAATTATAATGTAGAAATTGGTCTGACTTCAAGATCAAAAGGAAATTATATCAGAAAATATTCATAGTAATATTAAATTACTAAATTTCAAGATGTAAGTATTCCTAAATCAAAATCACCTTATTCTGAAAGTGTAGGATTCTCCACATATAGTTCTGTTATGAGTGGGTATCATTCAGTTAAAATAAATTCATAGAATAGCAAGCTGATATTTGCATGATGATAAACAGCTGTTTGCATTGCTTTATTTGGTAAATATATTTCTTTTTCTTTATACATAAATAACATATATGTGTTTTGATTCAAATAATGCCTTGATTTAAAGGAGTATCTGTTACTTTAAATAAAGCTCAGAATAAGAGTTCCTAATCTCACATTTATGTTAGGTATGTATTTCAAGATCCATTAAATCCTTTGACAAGAAGTTCCTTTGTCATGGGGGAGAGCATGTTTTTGTTCTTTATACAGTACCTAAAAGTAAAGACCTACGAGTGGTTTATATAATGCCCTAGATCCAGAGTAAGGTCTCTGACCAATGTGGCTTAAAGAAAGAAGTTACAGATGAGTAGAGTGAGCTAAGCACATCTTGTTTGTATATTCCTTGTTTCCTTTTCAGATTCATCCAGCAAGAGGAATCAGGCTTTGTTGGCCAGGATAACTAAGCTAGCACTGGAGGTCTTACAGGTGACAGATCCTACAAGGAAAAAGGAAATTACTAGGCATGAGAAGGCAGGATAGGAATTATGATTTTCTAAATTATCCTAGCCCTTAAGCAGTGTTTTATAATGGTATTTTTTAGGTCAGTGTGAAAACCAAAGTCACAGTTTAACCACAAATGCTGAATATATCAGGCTATTAGATTCAAGTACAAATGGAAATACTCTAAGAAATCAAAAGTTATATAGGAAATAATATTATATTGAGGAAAATAAAGGTCATAACTGAAAGAAAATAATACATAAATCGTTTCCTTTCCTTGAACTGAGTAATTTTTAGCTGCATACCATACCATCACCATACCTGTTCATATTTGCCTAATTAACTTTTCTTTCATCCATCAAATACAGTTCCGAGAAACAAGCAGAATTAAAGAGCTGATACTCATCTTTGTTCAGGGCATTCTGATTTCATTAACAATTTAGTAATTAGAAAACGAACAGGCAGGCAAAAATAGCATGTAAATGATCTAATAATCAGCAGTTCTTAAGCTAAAATAAACAAATCATTAATGTGGAAAGAAAGTGCCTTTCAGGTGAATCACCATGAAATCACAATGCTCATATTTTTCCATTTTGTATGGCTGAGAGAAAAGATTAACATTAAATAAACATTATTATTATTATTACTCTTTTATAAAAGTAATAATTTACTACCTTTTAGAATCTACAATAATAATCAGGGTTTGTTAACTAGCTTTGTTCTTTGAAAGGAGTTCAATTCTTGCCATAACTATTACTATTGTAAACACCCACATAGACAGAAGGATAAACAGGCACTGACATCCTAACCAACACCTTTTTAAGAGAGACAAAGGGGAGTGGTGCATCTAAATGGAAATTATATGTTTTCAAAAGTATATGAAAAACATTTAATATTGTCCAGTGAAGACACGGAAATAGTACGGTAAAATGTTTTAATGTGATAGAATGAATCTTTTCCTGGTGTCCTATTCACAGTATTATCATGATATTTGTATGAATTACCAGAAGTTTATGGAAACTTGTCCTCACTTTGTCTCATCTTCTGAAAGGGTCTAATGCAGCAACAGGCTCTTTTAGTACAGCTTTGTCTGTGTGAGCTAGATGGAAAAATCAGGCATGAGATGTTGGTTCTGTAGGGTAATTTCCACCTACGATCCATTCACAATTCTAATATCACTTCCTGAAAGTTCTAATGCTTGGATAGGAAAGATTCCTATACCAATGTCATGGTCCCAAAGTTAAATTCTAGGTTGAATGTCCTCAACAATGGTTTGTGAGATAATCTGTGATGGGTAAAAACCTCATCTACATCTACAATGTAGCAGTTGTATCTGGCCTAAACCAGGAAAACATAAAATATTAAACTGCTGATCAGAGCAGAAGACTGATTCCCCAATAGTTGAAATAAAGGGCTCGAGCAAAAATTTATGGTGTATCCTAACAAAAACTAACTTGACAAAAAGTTTGGGTTTATTTGTTTGGGGTTGTTTGGTTTTTTTGTCAGTAAGAATAAATTTTACAGGTTCACTTTATTGACAAAACTTTTTGTGCAACCTTAGCATCTTGCCACATACCACAATTTGCTGGAACCAATACTGCATGAGATAATTCATTAGGGACAGATGATGCCAATTCACTAGCTCAGCATATCCCCGGTGAAGACGTTGCACTATTACATGTATACAAATCTTTTGTTCTTCTTTCTCAGCAGTTATCCTTACTGATACAGTCAGTGTTTTCTCTCAGCATGAAACAACATTAGATAACATTGCATTCTGAGGAAGCAGAAAAAAGAAGGGCTCCACAAATGAGAATGAATTAGAAATACTCTTGCAGTGGGGACCCTGGAGTTATAAATGAGAAAGTGATGAATGTACTTAGTAAGGGACTTTACGTAAAATCTTTCTCCTGCTCTAAATTTCTTTTTCTTTAGCATATTCTGCTTCTGAAAGGCATTTTTTGACAAGTGCTAAAGCAAAATTTCCATACGTTATCTGGGCTTTCATAATCAGGTTATTTTTTTATATTTATTATTTTAGTAAGAAGTAAAATTAGCCAGAGGACATTTCAGTACTATTGATATACTGAAAATGGACTTGATTTTCTGTGCAGTGTAGGTTTCTCCTGTAGAAATACATACAATGAAGAAGCAAATAATGTGATTAAGGCATAAAACAAAACAGACCTAAGGGACAGGATTAATCTCATCTAATTTTAAACATCTAGTACAGTAACATCTCAGCTAGCTGTTCAGGAACCTTTTCTAATCAATAAAAAATTTGTAGGATATGATTCATTTAAGCTGTTTTGTATACATACAGTAGAATGTGCTAAACTGCATCACAGCCATAGACATAGTGCTCTACTATTTTTAAAAGCAACTTGCAAAATCAGATTGTGTCAATCTGTCAGATTGCCAGGTCAAATGGATTTAACCCGTACGTTTTGTTAATACCTGCTGCAAAACTGCAAGGTATTTCCTCAAAACAAAAATTTTCTAGACAATGTAGTTTCTGACTTTATTTCAGTCAGTCTATGGCCACAAATGTCCTACAGAATATTTTTTACTGCTATGTAAAAATCTTACTAATAGGCTTACTAATAATGTACCAGGAGGGACTATAAGTACACTATATCTACGCATACTTTGTATCTGACTAAGCACCACTTAATAGATACTGGTATCACTTCATCACTTTAAAGTCAGAAATTATTTTTGCACTCTTTTAATTGCATAACACTGTTCTGTAAAAATATATGTGGCCATCCCAAGTTTTTGAAAATCATAGAATCATTAAGGTTGGAAGAGACCTCAGGGATCATCCAGTCCAACCGTCCCCCCACCACCTATTAACCACTAAAACATGTCCTTCAGTACCGCGTCTAACCTTTCCTTAAACACCCGTAGGGACGGTGACTCCACCACCTCCCTGGGCAACCT
>VWZZ01008257.1:303670-365890 GCA_013399095.1 Psophia crepitans
AGCTTTCCAGCCACCCCGCTCCCAGCCTGTAGCGCTGCCTGGGGTTGTTGTGGCTAAAGTGCAGGACCTGGCCCTTTGCCACATTAAACCTCATCCTGTTGGCCTCTGCCCAGTGATCCAACCTCTCCAGGTCCCTCTGCAGAGCCATCCTACCCTCCGGCAGATCGACACTTCCCCCAGGTTGGTGTCGTCTGCAAACTTACTGAGGGTGCACTCAATTCCCTCATCCAAATCATCCACAAAGATGTTGAAGAGGATGGGCCCCAGCACTGACCCCTTTCTTGGCTTTTACTCAAAGAGGAACAGAAAAATCTTTCACCAATTTTCTGAAAGTCATAAGGTCCTTCTGTAGACCTATATAGTTTTTTGTAATGAGCATCATTGCAATATTGCAGTTTATTCTATTAAAAAGACCAAACAGTTTCTTTTAACCACTAAGAATTTGTTAAAGATAGCAACAAGTTCTTCATGTGTAACAGGAACTGGAAAATCTTGACAAAGTTTTGGAGCCCACTGCAGAATACACCAATGCAACTTTTTTCACATGTAGCCCCTTTGTAAGTAATGTGGGTCTTAATTTCAGATAAAATCTGTAAGATTTTTCTAACTATGCTTTACTGAATTGAACTCCATTGTAGTTCACAGTAAGAAAAATAGTTACAATTTTTTAACTGTCATTTTGTTTGCAGCTAAGATTAGGTATATTTGTGAAGGCATATACTTACTAGACTGCATATCTTTCTTATTTGAATGTTGTTAAAATTGTTTCATACAAATATAAATCTAAACAATTCTAAATCTAACTTACACTTGTGCATACATAACTTACATAATTCTTTTTGAAAATAAATTTTACTGTGTTATTTCTGTCAGAGAGTTTAAACTCCTCTTTGATAATACTAATAGTTCTCCATTGGAATCATCTCAAACGTTCAAATATTCTGAGCAGCTTTACCTAGTCATTATATTAACATAAACAAATAAACAAACCCCCCCAAAAAAAAAAGTGCAAAACAAACAAACAAACAAACTTAAAGAAAGACATTTTTCTCTGAATATGGAATATTCCTAGGAAAACAAAACACTGCTTATAACTTTTTAAACTTAGGACCTGATTAATTCTTTATTTGCATTCATTTAATATTCATGTATACACATATACACACATTCAAACAGGATGCCTATTTGTATACACAGATTTTATTACATATTACATATATTAAAAGACAACATGAATCCTTCAGATTTGTTGAGACTTATTTCATGAATCACATTATTTATTATCCTGTGAATATTTATGAAAACTTTCTCCCCCAAAATTCCCTCATTTTTCCTATACAGGAAGTACCCATCCCCTCTAATGTAGTGAGGTGTTTCTTTCCTGCCCCCAAGTTCAGTAAATAAATAAAATTACTTTGACTATCTTCAGCTTGCATAACATTAAGATAAGAGTGACATAACCAAAAATCATCAGAATATTTCTGTATTTTTCAGGAAACACAAGAGCTGAAATACTTACTCTAGTGAAATTCTTGCCCTAGCAAATTTTGGCACTGAATTCGGCAAAGTAAGGGTTCTGTTACTCAGTATGTTGTTAAAGCAGTTTATGGAATATATGCCTACAGAATACAATGCTCTATTTAGCAACAGCTCATCCTTACCTTTTCTTCCTGATGCTGAGTGGGTTGCAGCAAAAGCAGGGAACAAGGTATTTTGCTTTTGCAGTAGATCTATATGATGAAGCACAGAGTTGCAATCAGATTCATAACCACTTTTCAGCTGACAAATTCTTCCCATTAGGACTCCTGAGGATGATTTCAGAGACTGCTGAAGCCCTAAATTGCTACTGAATGACCTGAATATTCTTAATTTTTTTTCCCAGAACAAACAAGAATGTGATTCTTCTGTACAAAGTTGGTATGGTACTACAATTTCAGTGACATTTTGAAAGGAGGTGTATCTGATGATGTTTTGCAGTTTCAGAATATATTTTACTAAGTATGACATGCTTTTATAGTCATTGTAATAGAAGTTTCAGATTACATTTAAGCATTTTATAATTGGAATCTTTGAACATTGAATAAACTTTTTATAATGCTAAGTGTAATATTAACGTTATGTGAATTAAATTATTAAAATATCAGATTCAAACAGCAGACTTGTTAAAATAATGCAGAAGAAACTGCGTGAGCTCATTCCTTTGTCTCTAGTCTATCCCCTTAACTCAGTAAATCTGTTTTAAGAATTTGATGAATTCCTCGTGTATATGACTTTTTGTTGCTTAAATACTTCCGTGTGGTTCATAATAGTTTGATATTGTTCCTGGGAGTTAATTCACCGTTCCAAAGCATGCTTTTAGCTATCAATATTAAAAGGGTGACAAAACTTTGAAGAGTGTGATACAGAATAATTACCTTTTTGAGACACTAAATAGTAATGCTATATAGAAGTGAAATGACTCATTGAGTTTAAGCCACATCCTTCCATTATGATAAGGATGGGTTTTTCAGCAGAAGTTTGCAAGAATGCTGATGGCTGTAATGACTCTAAGTTTAGACAAAGCACACTATGAAAGCAAACAAGGATTCTGTAGGTAGTGGTCTTTGGGAGGTCTTTTCTGCTGGCTCCTTCATGTAAAAGCTATCTCCTCAGCACTGTTTCTAGGAGAGGTTTGACTTCTAACCCTGTTTTATGGTTTGTAACATAAGACAGGAAATCTGTGCAGATTAGAGACATTTAAACAATAAGAGTTTCTCCTGCATCCTGACAAAAAATCTGTCTGAAGTTATTGTAGAACACGTTTGCGTTGAAATAGCATTGTTTGAAACGATGGGGGTTTTTGTAGATGTGATGACTTTTCACATACACAGAACGTTGCTGGTACTGTATCAGTACCTAGACTGTTGCTTTGCAGAGTTTGTCTGGAGCTGATATTTTGCCCCATAATCTTTAGCATGCAGCCATTTCTGTGTCACATATTTCTCTATACATTGAGTCATTGGTATAGAAAGAAACAAAACTACCTAAATTCCTCTTATTTCTGGTTTCTAGAAAGACTCTGAGAATTTCTAGTATCAGCATATAAATTAATATTTATTCTTCTAGCTGTCTACATTCTGTCATTACAACTGTAAACTCAGGAAGTTTTTGGATTTGGTTTTGAGTTTTTTGGGGTTTTTTTGTTTTGTTGTTGTTGTTGTTGTTGTTCTGCTTAAAAAACCTCAGACTTGGAGGCGTAATTCCTGATTTCACAATTTCCTCAGAAGTTTGGGCATTTTATCATTATGAGATTTGTTAGGATACCGCAATGTTTTTCAGATCTTGGATTAGGATTTAGTAGCTGCCTTGGAAACCATTGTGGTTAGTGTTAATTCTTAACTAATCTGCATTTGTCTTCTACATGTACTTCTACAGTATAAACACTTATGTGTTATGAAGACTTTTGTTGCAAGGTTTTTATAAAATAATGTGTCTGTGTGTTGAATATTTTATGCACTAAGTTTTGGAATCCCATTTGTCTAAATAATGTCTCTATATTAGGAAGATTCTTGACACAAAGTTTTTAAACCTAATTGCATGCTTAGCAGAAAGGGGAATTTTCATCCTTGTCAGTGGAAGTAAGAGACAAGAAAACAGTCTTACCAAAGAATTAAATTCCAGCTGCAGAAGCTGTGTAAGTCTTCTGACAGCATTTGAGTTGAGTGAGAGAGAAAACCTCTTGGGAGTTGAACTTAAGTATCAATAGTAATAAGTCTGTTTTCCATTTAATTCTGTAAAGTTTCTAAACCTCATAATAATATTTGGATTGTAGCATATAAATTAATCTTTAATTGTTACCTAATTCTTAGAGTTATTACAGGATAGAAAAAAACAATTGCAGGAACACTGAACTGCTCTCATACTGTGTAACAGTGCAATTCATTGTTTAAGGATGACAGATACTGGAGTATTCCTCAACAAAATGGGTTCATAATTCAGTATGGTGATTTGGGAGAAGATTCTACTAGTATAACCAGAAAAACGTATACCTGAACCTTGCAGATTTGTAATTTGTAAACTAAAGAGTTTTCAAGGTTTGGGCCATAAAGCTGCTTGTATGAGAATGTACAAATTTTAGCTAAGTGTTTCTGGAATGAAGTGCATAAAATCAATATTGTAGTAGGGTCAGGAGGGTATAGGTTATTGGAAGCAGACTATTTAATGAAGTGTACCAAAATCAATTGACAAAAAAAGTAAATTAGTAAAAGTCAATTTCTTACACTCTGACTTTTGAGTCTTAAAGGAATTGGATTGTGAAAGCACCATGAATGAAAAGGAAAATAAGAAGCTCTTTCATATAATGCAGAGTAAATCTTACATAGTTTATTGGGAGTTATTTGCAATTTGTTAAGGTTTATTGACCAAACAAGCCATGGAGAACAGGGGAATAAAACTTCTGTCTGGTGAATAATATTTAAAAAGTTTGTTGATACAGCTCTAAAAATTTTAAAATCAGTCAAACGAGGAAGAAAGTCATATATTAGCAACAAACTGACTTCTTTCACATCTGAGGACAATTTACCAGTTGAAGGACTGATAAAAAACTATGACATTAGATTTTACCTCTAACTATGACATCTCAAAAATTACTCCTTTCTACTTGCCACATTTTATACAGTAATTTGACAAAGCAAGACTTCATGGAACAACATATTAATGCAACTGCTTTCCTCCTTTGAAAACAAGTGTTCAAACATTCTGCCAATTCAAGCAAACTGTGCGGCTTCATCCTAATTTTTGGTAGACGTTTGTTCTTATTACATCATTAATGACAATCTGGCATGATTTTCAGGCTTTGTTCTTGAAAAACTCAGGACCAGAAGAACAGAGGCATTGAAAGCCAAGCCTGCAGAACACAGAGTGGGGAGCATGGGGAAGCTTCCTGTAGAGCACATGTAAATCAACTTTATTAAAGCAGGGCTCCTCATTTAGAATGCAGACTGGCATATAACCAAGATAAGTCTGAAAATATGTGCCATATGCTTTCTGAAGGCTGGCTTTAGGCAATGGCCATAATTCCTACTATCACTAGCGCTCGCATCGTTCTATCAGCAGAAATGAAAGCTGATAGCTGTATTGACCAAAAAAAAAAGTATTTTTCATGTAGTTTAAAAAATGCTTTTTCAATATAAAGCCAAAATACATAGAAACTGATATCAGCATGAAGAATTCAAACATCTATCAAAATGAAGAATTTTTTCTAGGCATCAATTAAAAGTAAGATTCCTGAGTGATAAGATACATGTGTTATACCAAACATATGTCAGTAAAGTTTCTACAGTGCATCAAACACTACCCTGTTTAGAAACATTAGCTCCACATTATTTATGATAAATAGCCTTGACAAAGCTTTAGATTGATTTATGGAAGTGTTAATTAGAATTGGGGTTTGAATTTTTCTGTTGGAAAGTCAGTTGTAAAGGTTTCTTCACAATAGTTCATCTTCTACATTAATACTTTACTATATTTTTAAAAGTTTAAATTAATAGTTTAAAAAATTATTTTTTATTGATAAAAATATTCTTGCTGTTGTCATAATGGATTCATCTCTTACTTTGAAATAA
Source organism: Psophia crepitans (assembly GCA_013399095.1). Taxonomy (NCBI): domain Eukaryota; kingdom Metazoa; phylum Chordata; class Aves; order Gruiformes; family Psophiidae; genus Psophia; species Psophia crepitans. Next base: position 309,274 of record VWZZ01008257.1, read on the forward strand.
GAAGAGAATACTTCTAATAACAAAAGCTCAGACATAAGGACTTTGCAAATAACGTTTACCTAAACAAGAAAACTGATTTGAAATTATTGAACGTAATGCTTTCTGGTTAGTGGTTGTTCAGTGAATGTTATACAAAAAAAATTTTAATGCATTTTTGATGAAATTTCACTTTCACGTGGAAAAGACATGAAGAGTAATACTAACAAAGTATAGTCTTATATGAAAACTCACGAGAATATCATGATTATACCATTAATTCAATTACTATTAAAGGTGACTGCTAGGTACTACACAGCAGTTCGCTAACCAGATTTTTTGATATGGAACTTAATGCTAAGATGAGAACTGCAATTCAAATTTCAAAATCAGCATTTGATGATGAGCATTTGCTCATACTGGCACATATTTCCCCTTTTCACAAATGTATCAGATATATAGGAAGCCATGGCTAAGTCTACTTACTAAATCAGTAATCCTGAACTTTATAAAAACAAAAAAGGAACTTCAAAACCTGCTTTGACACTGAGTTATACTTTCTAAATATTTTAAAATGTCTTAATGTTATGTTGAAATACAAACGAAGAAGATTAAGGAAATTTTTTATTTCCTAAACACGCCTGTTAGCTGAAATTGCAATAATGGTTAGGCCTATATTTAACTGGAAGCAGCAGTCTACATAAAAGTACTTTGCCACATTACATAGCTCTTGTAGATCTGTCTCCCATGTGCAGAAGAGGAGAGTCTGCACTTCTGCCAGGAACATTGTGTGTCAAGATCCGCTTCATCATTTGTCCATGACATTTCACTGAGACACTTCTGAAATTGCTTCCATGAATAGGGGCAAGGGGGACCAAAAGAACTGGTCAATACTCACTTCCTCCAAGCTCAAATCAGTGAATCCTGAAGAGTAGGAACTCAAGCAAAGGAGGAAGGACACCTATGTAGATGAGCAAGGACCTCCTGGAAAGACTCAAAGGGAAACAGGAAGTAATTTTCTGCACAGAAAGCTGCATTTTAGAGCAGACTACAGCACTTAATTCTTTGAGAACAAAGTTGATAAGACACTTTGATTTAGTTTATGGACAGCTATGGAATGCAGGTTTCTATAGTGATCAAGGTCTAAAACAGTTCTGAGATAGCCAGGTGCAGAAGCTAGAGGGGGCGAAAGCCGGGGCATCTGACCTGAGCTGGCGAACAGAACTATTCCATACCATAAACATCACGCTCCCTATAAACTAGGGGATTCTCTGGGATGATCCCCTCTCTTTGACAGCTGCCATTCCTGGAGGGTCTCACCTGCCATCCCATTCCTGAGGCCCACTCTGTGCTCCCGAGATCTGCCCCGCTGGATGCGGTGACTGTCGCGTGTTCATTGCTCTCTGTGTGTGCCATCAGCACTCACTGCTGAGACTACAGCTTGCGACTCCTGTATTGACTGAGTAAATCCTTCTGTATTTTATACCAGTACTAGTATTGATATTAAGGTTTTTACTCTTTTATTGAATCTGTTTCTATTTCAACCCACTTTTTTTTTCTTTTTCCCAATTTCTCCTCCTCATGTGAGGGGTGGATGAGAACATCAGGAAATAAAACAACTGTCTAAACCACGACAAGTCTGTGGAAAAAGGGAGAAGCCCCTTGGGAGGAGTATAAGAATGTAGTCAGAGAATGTAGAGAGGCAACAAAGAAGACTGAGGCCCACTTGGAATTAAAACTGGCAGGGGATGTCAGGGACAACAAGAAGGGCTTTTTCAAGTACATCAGCAGCAAAAGGAAGATTAAGGAAAATGTGGGCATTCTGCTGAATGAGGTGGATGCACTGGTAATGGAGGATAGAGAGAAGGCAGAGTTACTGAATGCCTTCTTTGCTTCAGAGTTTACTGCTAAGGCTGCCCCCCAGGAAATCCAAACCCTGAAGGTAGGAGAGAAAGTCTGGAGAAAGGAAGACCTTCCCTTAGTGGAGGCAAGTTTGCTGAAGATACAAAACTGGGAGGAGTCGTGGATACATCAGAAGGCTGTGCTGCCATTCAGCAAGATCTTGACAAGCTAGGGAGTTGGGCAGAGAGGAACCCTATGAAATTCAAAGAGGGGAACTATAGGGTCCTACACCTAGGGAAGAACAACCTCAGGCACCAGTACATGTTAGGGGTAGACCTGCTGGGAAACAGCACTGCAGAGAAGAACCTAGGAGTCCTGGTGGATGACAAGCTCTCCCTGAGCCAGCAGTGTACCCTCATGACCAGGAAGGTCAATGGTATCCTGGGGTGCAACAAAAGCATGGCCAGCAGATCGAGGGTGGTTATCCCCCCCCTCTACTCTGCCCTGGTGAGGCCACAGCTGGAGTATTGTGTCTGGTTCTGGGCTCCCCGGTTGAAGAAAGCCAGGGAACTACTGAAGAGAGTCCAATGCAGGGCTACAATGGTGATCAAGGGGCTGGAGCATCTCTCATATGAGGAAAAGCTGAGAGAGCTGAGTCTGTTTAACCTGGAGAAGAGAAGACTGAGAGGGGATCTCATCAACGCTTATAAATCCCTGAAGGGTGGATGTCTAAAGGGGGGGGCAGACTCTTCTCAGTGGTGCCCAGTGACAGTACAAGGGGCAATGGGCACAAACTGGAACAAAGGAAATTCCATCTGAATATAAGGAAAAACATTTTTACGCTGAGGGTGATGAAGCACTGGAACACGCTGCCCAGAGAGGTCGTGGAGTCTCCTTCTCTGGAGATATTCAAAACCCGTCTGGGTGTATTCCTGTGCAACCTGCTGTAGATGATTCTGCTCTAGCAGGGAGGTTGGACTAGATGATCTCGAGAGGTCCCTTCTACCTACCAATCTGTGAATCTGTGGATAGTTTCAATAGACCAAGTTAAGATATTTAAACACTGCTGATCATTGGGTTTGCTATTAAAAAAAGGTATAAAATACACATTTAGAATTTTTTTAAGATGTCTTTTGAATTCGTAACACCCTAAGTTCTTTCATTGATGTAGGTTGTTCGGATAAACAAAGATAGGTGACAGAGAAATATCAAAAAGTGCAATATGGCTTCCTCTTAAGAATCTACTTTTAAACACGACACATGCAAATGCAATTGTCAAAGCAAATCCAATGAAAAATAATTTGTCTCAGAACCTCAGACTTGTTATCTTTTCATTATTTGAGCTTTTACAGCTGCAATTTGTATATATGAGCTTAGTGTCACTGTATATTCTCAGAGTAAAATCTTAAGGAGTTCATTTGCAACTTGATCTCAGTTTCATATCAGGCAGGTACCCAGTGGCAAAACACGTGAAAAGTGTATGAAGCAGCAAGATGTCTTTGGCTGCTTCTTTTTTTGTGTGTGTGTTTTTGGGGTTTGGTTTTGTTTTGGGTGGGGTGTTTTTTTTTTTTGTTTATTTGCACAAGTTCATGGGTTATATTAAGATTATTTTTTACTCATGATCACAGAAAAATTCCTGTCCATTGCTGTTAGAGTAATTAAAATTTCACTTCATTGTGCCACTTTCAATATCCTCTTATGCAGTTGCAAGTGTTTCTGATCTTTCAGTGAAAGAGCACCTTGTATGTTGTATGTTCCCATTCTGTCATTTAAAAGGATTAAAAGATTCAGATTACAGCTAAATAAGAATATAATACTGTTTCATTTCTTACAGTATTTGCTTTGGTATTAGTCAGAGAACATTAAAAAGGCCAAAATGAACTGTCTGTCTCAAACATCAGAGTGAAATGCTCAATCTGTGATAGTGGAAGTGGTTGCTAAACAGAAATTATGGCCTTGGAGAATTCCTAGATGTCCAGATTTCAAACCAGTGATACAAAGGAAAGTGTCTATTTCATTTCCCTTTAAAGTTTAGTGGGATTTTTTCCATTCTCTCCCTGTGGATACTTGTATAATAAATGCACATTTGAAATAATTCTTACATACTTGAAAAGTCCATTTCTGTTTTTAGGAAATAGTTCACTTTTCCTTTAATAGGATTAAAGCAGGTAAACCATATATATGTTCAAAAGATTTGTATTAGCATATTCCAAAAGTACCATATAGTTTCTGCAGATGTGTATAGTCTCTGGATTGTGAACTAGCTATGAAACAGGGGACACACCGGAAATCATGGGACTCGTTTGCGAGGGGCAGCAATCTTCCGATAAACACAAGCAATATGTCAGACAGTACTAATGGAGTTGTTCTCTATAGGATTCTTGCACCCCACTCCCTCTGCTAAAAGCAAAGATGTAAAGAATAGGGAATAGCTGGAATTGATTAAGCAAGCATTCACCCTCACACAGATGCCTAGATACTTTCCTTCAGGCCTAGGCAGGATTTAAGTGTCTTCTCAGAAATACTACAGCAGTTTTTGACTTTTCAAATAAAAATAATGGGTTTATATTGTCTAACAACAACCCTGACAGCTTCAAAATTTTTGCTGTTCAGTTATTTGTGCATTTACCATTGTGAGCAGAAGCATAAGAGTGACTATCAAACAGAATAAAGAGAAACAGCAGGGACTTTAAATATTTTTATTAAAGGTTAAGATTTTTAAACCAGACCTACAACAAAGTATTTTTAAAATGGATATTCAATTACTTCTTTTGCTTTCCTTTTGTAATTAAAAAAAATAAATTGTGATCTTTTCATGCAAGAATGGGTGTTCCTCATTAGTAGTTTGATGGAGACCATGCCATAATTTCAGTGACTACATGCAGTAGCTACGTATAGAGTCCAGGATAGTACATGGAGTGATAAAGTTTTTCCATATTCCCATTGAAGGCAATATTTCCTAATTTCATTGTCTATATATTGTGTTACAAATTGTTGATAAGTTTATGGTGTCAAGATGACTCAAAGAAAAGCTAACTTGTTAAATACTATGTAAGACAATGTATTTTGTTTGAGGATTTTCTGGGAACATCTCTGTGGCATAGAACTTCAGACATTCAGACATTTACTTCAACATTGAAGTAAATGTTGACATATTCTCAAGAATTCTGACAGCATGTCTTAGGGGCTTTGTTTGTCTCTCTTCTGGCTGAGCAGACATGTTCATATTCGCTATTAAACATGCCATCGTTTATCATCACTGATCATTAATACCTTAAAATCAGCAGTCTTTGTAGGATAATATCATTAAAGCATTTCTTTCACAGATTCAGTAAGGATAACCCAAAACTATGAAAAATATTGATTTGACACAAAACATTGTTGAAGAGTAGCCAAAAAAATCTTATAAAGAATGACACAACAGAGTTTCAAAGTTGCATTTATTGAAACTTGCATAGTTTATGTCATTGTAATTTTATCTGTATCTCCAATTTTCGGAAAAAGGTAAAAAAAAAAAGCTTTTAAATTAGTTTATCCTTGATTGGCACTGTTGCTACTACTTCTACTTTGCCTTTCTGGTCTCACATCTGAGAGCCGTTCCAGACTTATTTTCAGATTGGAAAACAAAGAATAAAAAATTATTTCTGTTTTAAAACACCCAATGAACTGAGGTGCTGGAAGTAGAGTTAGGAAAATCTAGGTTTTCTAGGAAAACCTAGAAGTAACAATGCATTAGGACCCAAGCCTTATTGTGTGAATGAAGGTTTTTGAGTTTAATCTGAAGCAAGAAGATACGGAATTTTTGGACACTATGAATATCAACAGAAAAATTAATTCATCTAACCTATCCACTGTGGAAAGGACCATCGGGCATTGGAACGGGTTGTCCAGGGAGGTGATGGAGTCACCGTCCCTGCAGGTGTTTAAAGAAAGGTTAGATGTGGTACTTAGGGATGCGGTTTAGTGGGTAATAGGCAGTAGGGGGACGGTTGGACTAGATGGTCCTTGAGGTCTCTTCCAACCTTAATGATTCTATGATTCTATGATTCTATGTTATTTCAGATAAAACAGCTAAATTAAAATTATGCTACAATTTCTGCTTACTTCCCAATATTGTCTTCAGTCATAGGGTACTTTCAGATACTCAGTTTACAGGTGACTGAAGTGGTTTCATGGACGGCTTTGAATATAGCTTTCCTGTCTTTATGAAACACAGGAAGATGAATTTATTAATATCTACATGTATGATATTTAATTACTCTTAAGGAAAAAAAAAGTCAGTTTCGTTTGTTACTCCCCATACTGGTGATGAAGTAGGCATTATATGCATGCATATATTTTGTCCTTTAATAACATTTGCTATTACTTACTGAATCATTTGCATGGTATATTTACACATATTATGTGGTAAATATTTAGTTGTTAATAAGTATGGAGTGCTCTGTCTCTACTAGAAGCCTAGTTCAGGATAACTAAAGTTTTACACTAAGATGACATTCAGAAAAAATAGTGTTTGCTTAAAGAGTTATACAGTAGAACTGCATCTGAGTACAGTTTTGGGACCATATTTTGAATACATTGTACTTCACTGTTGTAAATATTTTACATTATCCCACATATACTGATACTATAGATTAAACTGTGTACATGAAACTATGGGAGTGGTTTAATCAGCTATAAAAAGTAGTCATTTAATCAAATCTTCCACTAGTTACTACAAGATTAGAAAAGTTATAAACAAAATACAATTTTATTAAAATATGGCCAGACCAAAAATGGTTGAAAAGTAAGAGAAGGTTTCTCAAGAACAGATCCCTTGAAGCTTTTTCAACTCTTTCACCATGGCACTTTGTGAATGACACTCTTTTTTGTACTTCCAGATCATCACTAAGGAAGAATTGTTGATATTGTTTCATATTCTATAGATTTTGAAGCACCACATCTTCAAAATGATCAGTAATCAAGGTCAACTGCCTCAGAACTAGGGTGCACCAGACATATGATGTGGTTTCTGTTCATTAACAACAGCTTGCAGACTTATTTCTTACTGCCTATGATATATCGCTTAAATATTAATCAATCTTCCTCTTAAAAATGGAAGAACTTGTGAGCTAAACCAGTAATCTTTCTGAAACTATACATACTGAGGGGGTAAAATAGGATGTCATGCTTCCCATTTTCATTGCAATTTTAGCAGTCATAGAGTTCCATTTAATCTGGTCAGATTGGACAGCAGAAAGAAAAGTATAAATGCCAAAGTAATTAGCCTTACACAGAACTCTTCAGTCATGCTTTACAATGAAACTTTCCAGAGGGGTGAAAAAAAAGCAACAGCTGATTAGAGAGCTACAGCCAGTTTGAACAATGTAGAATACAGTTCAAGTATTGCATGTTTGGCATCTTGCACACTCAGATTCAACTTTTGTACTCAAAAGATGGTTAAATAAATCGTTGTGCACTTACAGAAGCTGAACATCCTCTGAAATACCTTTTGTGATGCTGCCCAAGGGAAGCACCCAGCTGTCTGCCAAAAACAATAAATAAAATCATGTTATTTGCATTCTAAAGAATGAAAATAATCTCTTCTACTGATAAAAATGCTACATAAAGATTCTTTGTTAAATAGCATATTGGCAGTACTGCATGTCATTACATAGCATTGTTACAATTACTTCCAAGACTATGATTTCTTCTCCCTAATAAGCCTAGGCTCCGCCAATACGACTGAGAACTCATGTATTTAAAATGAAAATGCATTCAGAAATTAATACTTATTTTGAGATTCAATTTTGAATGTGGTTTTGTTTTGTTTTGTTTTGTTTTAAATGAGAACATGAGAAATGTCACAATGTGTCAGATCACTGGTCCATCTAGCCTATGACTGTGCCTCCAGCACAAGCCTGGTTGGTATTCTGCAGGACGTTCCCCTTGTTCATTTCCCAGCATCTGCAGTCATAGGATTTAGGGATGGCACATGGCACATACTTACTCTCCTTTTTATCCATTTGTGTACATATTGTCCGTGAAAGTATGTAATCCATTTTTTAAACCCACTGATATTGTCTACTTCCACAACCTTATTGGGACAGCAAGATCCAGAAGTTCTAGTACATTGGGATTTTACGAATAACAGACTTATTTTCTCCATATAGAAGAAACAATGACATTTGCAGAAATGAGAAGTGGACAATTGCACACAATACTCTCCTTATCGTGTCTAACATTTTTTTACTTTTGTGTTGTTATTGCACACTTTGTTGATGATTTCAGAGGAATGTAAAATCTGTCTTCAGAATCTCTTTCTTGAGATATAAATACCAATTACATGTTCAATATTGTTTATGAGCATGGCTCAGGTTATATTTTCCTTAATAACTTATGTTACATTTATCCATGCTGAAGCTTATTTGCCACTTTTTTGTTCACTCAGTTTTGTGAAATCCTTCTGGAATTCCTCATCATTCATACAATATAAAGCTACTCAAAATAATTCAGTATTATCTTAAAAACATCCAATCCCTTTTCTGAAGAAAAAAACCCCAAACCCTACAGATACTTGTTTATTTTAATTACAGAATAACTCTGAGTTGTGAATTCAGATCTGTAGCCGGGGGGGGGGGGGGGGAGAAATAAAAAAATCATTCCTTTAAGGAGAGTCACAAAGGAACAGAACTGCTACGGTGAAGAATGCACAGAAAGGAAATATTAGGAAAAAACATATTGCAGTTTAACTAGATTAGATGAGACAAAACTACATTTACAGACAAGCTATTTTTGTTTATTTAACAAAAAACTCTAATGACATACTTTAGAAAAATCTAATATTCTCAGTAAGAAAGTATAGCATTTACCCTTTTTTCAAGAAGTGATTGGCTCTTACATTGAATCACTATGATTAATATCTTCCAGAAGCCTTTAAAATATAATCTGTGCACATAACTTTTATGCTATCTGTCAAGTCTAGAACATTTTTATGTGAGTGTAGAAACTTAATCATGACACCCAAGTTTGAAAATCTAGCTGAAAATCCAAGTATTCAGAAACTTAATAATTGCAGACATACCTGTTATTCAGTTACTGCTTTATTTTTCTATTCAGTTCTAAAACCGTCCTAAGAAAATGCTCCTCTTCCAGCACTCATTCTCACACCCTTTATATCTACCTCTGAGGTCCAAAACAGCTTTTAACACATACCTCTGCTAGTTCTTTGCCTCTACTGGCTCTTGCCCAGCCAAAAGCAAAGGCATCCTTTTCTCCTGCCTTTCCTCTCTCTCACTGTTATAGTGAAATATGTAAGTAATGAGGTGAGAAACAGGAATGAAAGAAAGTCTGTCAGTGTGAAACACCATTCTCTTCTTGCCATCCTCTAAATAATACCATAATCTGATATATATACATATATATATAACTTTCTCAAGGACTGCCATAAAGGGCAGTTGCTCTGTAATACCATCCGATGAAAGTCACTGCTCTTCTTGCTTCTTTCTGTTTATTTCTGTGCCAAAGCTGGAACACACTATTCTCTCTTAATCTTTTAGATATAGCAAAAAAGGTTTAAAGACTATTATTTAGCTCATAATGTCAAACACACAGAAACATAGAAATACCAGAATCAAAATTGTCTGTATCCCTTTTTGTGAATGCCATATTACATTCTTTAGGCTTATGACATGAGGATATATGTTTTCTATCCTCCAAATCCCTCATTCAGTTTAGAGGTAGATAGTTCTCATTAACAAACAGTTTTCCCCTTTTTTGCCTTCATCTTGTTTAATAGTCTGTACCCAGCCTTTTTCACTGAAGATTATTCAAATCCTGCCCTGAAGACAGAATTATTTATTTCTTCATAGTTTTTTTTTACAGCGATCATCCCTGCAGTACTGAATGCTTCACAAACATTACAAAACATGATGATTGAAGTTATGGAATGATTGATAAGCTGGGATCCATGAGCTGTAAAGAGTAAAACAAGGAGAATATGCTAAAAATTTAAAAATCATGAGTGGCTTGGCAAAGTTCTATGGGGAGAGATAGTTTCCTGTTTCTTCAGGTACCAGAACTAAAGGATAACAAATGAAACTGATATGTCACATGCAAAACAACAACCACTTTTTTTTTTGAAAAAACACAAGAATTTGTATCTGAAGGATATTGCAGAGAAGCTATTATATAAAGCCATGGAGGAGAAACCTGTTGTCAGTTACTAAATCCATAATGACCTTGGGCAAGTCAGGAAATTCCTGAGCTGAAACTAGTTGGACTCTGGGAAAATGTTAAAGAAGTGGATCATGTGTACTTTCCACGTTCTTATTTTTTTCCTTAAGCATGTGTTTATTGGCTCTGATTTCGTTAGGGTTTGGGGCTAGGTGTACCTCCAGCCTAACCCACTCTGGCCATTCTTAAGCTCTTATTAACTAACAGTCAGATGAGTGGGTATTTTTTTTTTTTAATAAGAAAATGAAATACAAAAGAATATAAAACTTCTGTCAAATCTATAAAAAATTGATCCTTATTCAGGGACCAGAACTAGATGATCACTTGAGGATCACCTTTCCAAACTTGAGTTTTATGACTGAGGTATTAAAGTCAGTGAGGTTCATTTATTTTTTAAAATATCATATAATACACTGAAGTTGGAGGAAATTGTTCCAACCATACTAACTAGGTCTTAAATGCCTTACGTATTTTAATAAGCAAAGATACTTAAACTATTTAAAATGTGGTATCAACTTAGTCAGAAATTGAACACGTATATTATGATGCCTTCTTTTGACCAGTGTAACACCTATTTGTCTTCTCCAGTTCTGAAAAACGTAAGCTATCTTATTTATGTAATCCTTAGGAATCCAGTCTGCCATCCAAACCAGTGTCCTTTCAAACCCATTTTCAATGAAGAGGACATTCCTCCTTATTAGAACTAGATTTTTGTTAAATTTGAAATCCACCAGTCTCAACACACATGCTGTATTCAAGACATCTGCTGAAGGTATGAGGAAGATAACTGCAATTCCTTCTCTACAAGAAGGATTTAGAAATCAGGTATTTGTACATGTGGATTTTCAAGTTCTTTTTTTTATAAATCCAGCATTTGCCAAGCTGCACAAATGAGATTTCCTTCATTTCAGTGCATCAGTCCATCTGTTCCTAGTACAAAGTGATATACTCCTTATAGAATTTGTAAGATATAATGTAATATGTTAATTATTAATAATATCTTCTGGACATTGATTCAGTTCCTTAATTCTCTTAGACAGTTACACACTTCCTTGCTCCTTGCAATGCACATACATACAGTGTTGGATTGTGTAGCAGATGTTAGACCATCAGCTTTTGAAGTAAGTCTTTAGATAGAAGGCTTTTCTATTTCAGCCACCTATACCTTGTCATTTCTTGATGCTTCAGCAGTCACAGAATAACATGGGTTTCCCAGGGTCAAAATCTAAGCTCCTTCACACACCTTATTGAATGATGAAGGTCAGAGGCCTAGGAGAGTAAAAGCAATATTAGAAGATTATTTTTTGGAGAGAAGAGATCGATTAATGTGAGAAAATACGTGTGTGTGTCTGTTGGAGTTTTCAATGTACACTTGTGTGCAAAGATTCACAAATTTGCGTTTATTTTTGTAATGTAGTTCTTTTTAAAACTGCAAGAGAGGGATATCATACATCTAGTAGTAGTTTGTTCAGTATTCTGTTTAGCATTTATATCATTGTTCCATTGTTCAAATTCTGAACATTTTCATTTTATGTACAAGAATTACTAAACCAAAAAACTCTGCAATTTTCTAGTGTAAAAAAAAAGTAATTTGAAAGAAAACGTAGTTGTTCTATCTAGGGCACTGATAAATTTAATTTACTACAGCCAGTGTCACTCACTGACTTGAGACACTAAACTGTTTTGGAAGCTCTAATAACGAACATACTTACTGGAGAACTATGCATTGGTGTAAGCTGCTGAGAGACATTTTTTAATTCATCGTTATTTGTACCCCTTTGATAAGACTTGAGCTTTTCGGAATCCATTTAATTGATAGTAATTTTATAGTTTCTGTCTTGAGGTGTTTCACAAATTCTTTAAAGTTAATTGTTTTCCTTTTTTTATGTGACATTTAGGTACTAATTATTTTTAATTTGTCAAACTTTTTTTTTTCTTAGAGAAAAACTGTTATATTTCCAACTGTTTTGTAGAAGCAGATTTCAAAGATATAAATATTAACCATATTAACCATGAAGCTGCAATATTTGACCTCACATTAATAGGGGGGAAAAAACCCCACCCAAATGAACTAGCCTTTTAAAACAGGATACACAAAAAACTACGGACAGACTTTATTTAACTTGAAATGTGATAGTTCTGGTATAGTTCTGGTACCAGTCTAGGTAGAGAAATATCAAACCCTCTTTCTGATGTGATTTAGTTTTTTTCCTTTTTCCGTTTTTTATTCCTATGCTATCATACGCTGGATCCCAGCAGAATAAACAGATTCCAGGTGAGCATGATGTGAATGCAGTCTGACAAATAACCATGCTTTGGCTGCCTGCACTGCTAGTGTCAGATGCTTGGAAATCTAAGCTGGTTTTTGATTTCCTACTTCCTCTCTGATGTGGTTCTGTATTAATTCATGTATAACCCAGGAACAAAAATCCATGTATACGTAACTTGCTAATACAAGGAAGATAAGCTAGTTTCTGTACAAAGTAGTGCCCTACCTAACGTAATGCCCTGCCTAACCTCTGACTGATGACTTTTGCTGGCCATGGATATCCAGCCATGCATTTACATACGGGCTGGCAGGAAAGGTCTGTCTTTGGGGATGAGGTTTCAAATCACAGTCATATCTGACAATGGGAGAGCGGCTCTATTTTGGCTGCTGATACTTTCAGACTGAAAGAAGTCCTGGATCACAATTATTCCAGTGTTCTTACGTGGAGGAGAGCAAGAAAATACAAGTAAGAGGTGTAAGGATAGGATCCCTCCCTCTTCCCCAAGTAATCAAGCTGCAGACTATAACTGATTCTACAGATAATATATATTTCTCTCTCATAAATGGCTCTTGTCATCTATACAAGGTACTGTGTTGTGGTGGGTTGACCCTGGCTGGAGTCCAGGTACCCACCAGAGCTGCCCTATCACTCCCCCTCCTTAACTAGACAGGGAAGAAAAAGTATAATGAAAGGATCATGGATTGAGATAAGGACAGGGAGAGATCATTCGCTAATTACCATCCCAGGCAAAATAGACTCAACTATTTGAGTTAGGAAAGGGGGTTACTGTCAGTTGATCCCACATTGTTTTGGCCGCTTCTTCCTCAGGGGTGGAACTCCTTACACTTCTCCCCTGCTCCAGCATGGGGTCCCTCTCACAGGAGACAGTCCTCCATGAACTTCTCCAACATGAGTCCTTCCCACAGGCTACAGTTCTTCACAAACTACTCCAGCATGGATCCCCCACAGGGTCACAAGTCCTGACAGCAAACCTGCTCCAGCATGGGCTACTCTCTCCACAGGACCATAGGTCCTGCTAGCAGCCTGCTCCAGCTTGGGCTTCCCACAGGGTCACAGCCTCCTTCAGGTATCTCCACCTGCTCTGGCGTGGGTTTCTCCAGGGGCTACAGGTGGAATCTCTGCTCCCCATCACCCCTCCTCCATGGGCTGCAGAGGGGACAGCCTGCGTCGCCATTGTCTTCACCACAAGCCACAGGGGAATCTCTGGTCTGGTAGCTGAAGTATCTCCTCGCACTCATTCTTCACTGACCTTGGCACCTGCAGAGTTTCTTATATCTTCTCACTCCACTCTCTGGCTGCAAAAGCTCCAATGGTTGTAGTTTTTTTGGGTTGTTTTTTATCTTTCTTAAATACGTTATCCCAGACGTGCTACCACTGTTGTTGATTGGCTCGGCCTTGGCCAGCAGTGGGTCCATCTTGGAGCTGGCTGGCATTGGCTCTATCAGACACAGGAGAAGCTTCTAGCAGCTTCTTACCCTTGTGGCCCCCGCAGCTACCAAAATTGTGCCATGCAAACTCAAAACATGTGCACACGCAGTTTTCTTTTAGTAAATGTAAGAATAATCTAGGCATATAGAAGGACAAAATATAAAACCAGCTGACAGAATCACCAGTGCATCAGTGTTTGTTAAGCAGCAAGACGAGAAACATGAAGGAGACGTTTCACAACAGAAACAATATTGACCTTTGCATTATAGTTACTATGGACAGTGACATAAACAGAGATAAAAATGAAAGGCAGGTTCCAGAGAAATCAATGGCACAAAACCTTAGTAAGTGTATCTACTGATGAACTAGCCTGTGATTTTTTCTGAGCTGCATGGAGCAGAGATATTGACTGAAACAGGCCCGTAATGGAGGTATCAATGCTTGCATCTGCAGCTAGATGTACACACAGCAGAATCTTTTTTTAAATTCTGAAATGTGAAAACTAAGTGGATATTCCATGAGGAATCAAGACAAGGCCTCTGAGTTGGCTGAGGCGCTGAGCCGTGCCTTGTGGTGGATCTGTTTGAACCGGCTGGAATCAGCTGGAACCAGCTGCGTCCAGCACGGGGCAGCCCTGGCCTCTCCTAACAGAGGCCCCTTCAGCCCCCCACGGCCAGCACCTTGCCACATGTGGCAATGATAACAGCAGATTACACCCCAGTTTTCAGATTAGTGAAGCAAACATTTAACCACACTGGCCATAGCGTTGACTCCTGAAGTGCGCCATACACAGCTAACTGCCAGTCAGGCATTAAACCACTCTTCACACCTTCCGAAGGCTGCTCATGGTGCAGCCAGCTCTTCACTTGTTTCATATCCACTCACAGTTTCCTTAAAAATAGCAGTTAAGCATCATGTATTGGCTAAGAGCATTATGCCTTCCAATCCAGATTTACCAGTAAAGTTGAGAGCAAACTCTGGGCAAATACTATAAGATGCAGTGGTAAGATGGTGTATTGTTATCAGTCTTACTGGGAGGAGAAAATTAATTCAACTAGTTACCTCAAATCTTATAACAGTGTGATGTGTTTGATTTATTTCTCTTCTCACCTCTTAATAAGATTTGACTAATAATCAGCCCACAAACGCAAGCTGCATTTGCTGTTCTTCAGTCTAAAACCTGTCATCACTTTTCTCAGTTTTATTCTGAACAACAAAAAAAAATCAACTAGATGTGAAAGCTCTTCCTCATAACAAATTAAAATAATGTTTTTGTGCCTTTTATTGAATTCTCATAACTAGACAATTAAGAGGAATGACAGAGACTCATATTTCTAGACATGTGTTCCCTCGTTCCACTTTTCGTCTTCTTGGCTTCTGCTGTTTTGAGGTAGTTTGCTTCATTTCACTGTAATAAAGTCCATCAGTATTCTGAAATACTGAAAGTAGTATGAAACCTACGATGTGCGTAAAAATGAGTTGTCCTAGACTGAAAAGGCAAGTTAAGTAAACTTATTAGCTTTCATGATAAAATGCTGCACAATTGGAAATCAAATATGGTATACTGACTATGATAAGGAGCCTGGGGAATACTAAAACTGGATGAGTGGAGAAAAAGGAGGAAAAATCCAGGGAAAAGGACTCAAAGGTTGTGTGGTGTCACATACCTTCTTTCTGAACTCAGACAAGAGTTGGGAGCCAAGTAGGTATCTGTTTCTGTAAGAGACATCCCAAACACTTCTGTTAGTCTCATGATTCACTGTTACTTCAGGTTTCCCTGGATATTCATGTACAAACCATCTACATATGCCATTTTATGCTAGCATGTGACACTGCTAGTAGTATAGCTTTAGGAAAAAACAAACAAACAAAAACATTGGAGAGAAAAAAACAACAACCATATTTTATCATAGTTAGCATGACGCTCTAGATTTTTTTTCTGGTAGTAACTGATCCAGCTATGGACAGCTAAATCAGTGTTGGTCGTAGACACAGCTGAGACAGCACCGCTGGGATAGTCCGGGAGTTGGTGTTCTGCTATGTTAGCCATGTTTAAGAGAATAACCACATATAACAAAAATGTTTTGGAAGTGAAGACTGGGTTCTGGCAGGAAAAGACCAATGGGAAATTATCTAAAAGGTTCCAGCACTGGTATAGGGAGAGGATTCTTATGCAGAATACCTGTTTGCACCTATGGATTTATTCATAGGTATGACACTAGTGTCTATCCAAGGTCTGGTTTATGAATTTCTGTTCACAAGAAATATTGAGATTTCTATTTTCTTTGGCATATTTTGCTGATGTACCATTTTATGGTTTAAAGGGGACCACTGGGCATTTTCAATGGGAAAAATAAATTACAGATCTATCATGCTACTATTCAAACATGTCTTTTAGGTTTTGTTTGGTTGTTTGGGTTTTTTGTGTGGGTTTATTTTTGTTTTCTGTTTGTTTGTTTTTTTTAACTGGTGCATATGTTTGGGACATTATTGCAGCTGTTTTTTATTATTTTCTTTTGTAAGTATTTAAAATGGGATTATTCAAAGAAAAAATATTTGTACAAAAATATGTTACTTTCTGACAAATATTCTCTAGTACTTAACTTCTCCTCCTCTTTTTATCCTCTACTCATCCAGTTTTGGTTTCCCTCACTCTTTCTGCACAATCTGATGCAAAAGCCTTCTCTTCTACTGCTCTTGGCATCTGAAACAACATACCTCTTACCTCTCCATTTAATTTCATTTTAAATCTCAGCTGAATTCTTGTATTTCTTCCCATGTTTACGCCTCCAACTTTCACTCCCCTGTTGTTATAGTTTGATTTGCAGTTTTATAACATGCAAGCATAATTACATACTTTACACTGAAGAAGCTAGAAATAATATTTTTTAATTTTATTTTTAGAAGAGTTTTCCTTTTGTTATAGTACTTTCTTTTTACAGGGCACCCCACTTGCCTCATACCGTTGGTTTCCTGCAAGTGTATGGTACTAAAAACCCAATTATACTTCTTACCGGCATATAGTAATTATGTTTGAATTGGAGTAATGCAAAATTAACTTATGAAAGAAAAAATGTAGTTTGCTATCATAGTTTTATTTCTCTAATCCTAGTTTTCCTAATTTGTGTTGATTCAAATCTCAGTGATGAATGTGAAAAGGCACTGTGGATAACCTGAAGAGGTGTTCCTCATCTGAGTTCTTTGCTTTTAGTAAGATTAAAAAGGATAAAATAATCTCATCCTCATTTTCACAAGTCCTATGACAGCACTGCAGAGAATGGGAGATAACGGCTGCTGTATGGTATTTAGACTATCAACATGCTGTAATAAAGTGATTTTGCTGCTATAGCTTTTAGACATCTCTGTGCCAGCCACCTCTAAGAAAAACAGCTTAAAGAAGCTGGAAAAGTCCCGAGCTTCTTTTCTTTTAGGAATTTCTTCTTTAGACTAATTTTTTTCAGTGACAACAAACTTTTCTACGTTCTTTGGTTAAAATATATGCTGTTGGTTCACATAAATGACTGTGATATTTGGTTTCACTGATTTTCTGCAATATAGGTAATCTTTTGCTAATGAAGAAACCATCCATTGTGTTCTTGAAATGCACAGACATTTATGCATGGGATTCAAAGCTCCATCTAAGTGACTGAGGGCTAAATATAATAATTTTTTATGGCAGCTTTTAATTGAGTAATGGTGTGTGAAAGTCATGTGGCACAGTGGGAAGCATACAAAAAAGAATCTGAGGAGTGTAATGACTGCAGAACATACATGCATTTGAAATCAAGAAGATGTAAGAAAAACCTAAGTCTTGTCAGTCACATAGCATGAAGTAATGGGATTATGCAAAAAATGTAGTTAATAATGCTTCACTGGAAATGTGCTACAACACAGTGTGAAACGTTCTCTAAACTATGATCTATTATTTAGAAAAGTGATCTTATTGTTTAAAAAAATGTTTAAACAGTCAAATGGTAATCTACTTACAGAACAAAATCTAAATATATGAAGTACGTGGTTTATATTACCAGGGTGTCATCTACATTCTTTTTCTGAGTTTGCTTTATTGATTTTACTGAAAATAGTTTTTTTTCATTTTTTCTGCAATTAGTAGCTAAAACTGTTGCTAAAAGCTCTGAAAAGCTACAACAATAACACAAGTAGGATGTGTTTGTACATACAGGTGTGTGCATCTATAAGGAATATTACAAGTGCTTCAGAGATACGGTGGTGTTAAGAGGTACGCAGATCTACACTCTTCCTGTCTCTTCATAGAGAAAGTAGGGATAAATTGGATGATTTTCCTGAGACTACATCACTGTATAGTCTATCAAGTATGTTCCTTTTAGTTTGTCTTGGACTGCTTTTGTGACCATCAGGTTATATTTTTCTATACTGTCAGTTTGATTCAATTCCCTGTTTTCCTTCAGAGACCCAATCTGCAAACTGTCCACAACTGTTAATTTGCTCCCAGGCTTGGGTCAAGGAAAGCTGGAAGGGAAGATGTGGATAGTTTTTGCCAGCACACATATCCTGCAGACTTTTTGGATGTGGTCTTAATCTTTCTCTTTTTTACTTAAATTTTCTACTTGAAAACTATGAATGATACTCCACACATATAGTTTTGAGTTTCTCAGATCCTACAGTTCTGAACATTGTATGTATAATAATGAATGGGGAGAAAAATTGCTTCTGGTGCAGACTATCCTATCAAGCCATTATTTTATTGTTGTAGGTCACTGGCTTCCTTAAAGAACTATCACTTCTGCATGCTGCCTTGCAGGTCTGTTTCTAAAGATTATTCATGCATGAATGATTTTGGCAGTTTGTGGTATATATACTTTCACTGAGTCTATACCTTGTTAATTGCTTGTTTCTTAGTATATTTGTTATGTTTACTGTTATTTAAACTGAAATTAATTTAAAGGCTAGTCACCATCAATACAATGGCCCAGCAAAGATAAGAGGAACAGTATCAGGCCAAGGACCCTGGGTAAGTTAATCAGTAAAAAGAGACCTCACTGAACTAGTTACTCCTAGGCCATAATTTTGCAATCATTCTCAGCAGAAAACAGCTTTTCTATTGTCCCTGGTGTGAAACCCACTGAGCTGAGCCAAAGCAGTTCTTCCAGGGAAATCTTGTAGACTGAGAAGGGATTAATCCCTACAGACATATAGCATTCATTATGAGATGCAAGGGGAAGATCATTTTGGGACCATATAAAAGTTATTATGGGATTTTTAAGGAGTTTTAGGGATGTGAGAAATGTATTGTGAGCTGTTTAGGGGAAGAATCAAAGGCAGAGAAAAGAGGGAGAAAGGTTAATTAGGAAGAAACTGCATGAGAAAGTAGAAGAAAAAGGGAATGAAGGGCTGGCCAAGAGTAAACAGGTTGCATTTGTGGCCAACTCCGGCTTTAATATCCATAGTTCATCCTATCTTCATGCTGAACTCTATTATTAGCTATTTTCCCTAGTGAGGTTTCTCCTATACTGTGTGTATGTGATGCTAGTAAACTTCAAGTTGGAGTAGGCAGCAATTAGACAAGAGGTCTAGGAGCTAGGTATCAGGGAAACTGGAGGTCTAAGGGCTGGATCCTGGAAAAAGCAAGGGTCTGAAAATTGTCTACTGGAGGATCCAATTGTCCAAAACTGTTACTGAAGAGATGGAGGGTCTGGGGAGACCATAGGTCTGGACTAGCTACTAAGATATCTATTTGTATAGGATTAGGCCATCTCTGCTGTTCATATGTGCGTGACTGCTGTGTGTTTTCTGTCTGTATCGATCAGTGTGGCTGGTCATGTGTGAGTAGTGTGTGTATGTGCTCCTGTCTGGAATATATGTTGGACCTGAGGACATGCAGCTGTACCAGCTTCATATCTACTGGGCTACTGGACTCAGAAACCCCTATGCTGTAATTTATTTTAACAGAAAGCTAATCTTTTGAGAAATATAGAAACAAAACTAGAGGAAAAATGGGGAACAATGGCAGTGAAGCAGTTCTTGAGAAGTAAATGCTTCCAAAGAAACAGTTTATATGGAAAAGAGACTGAGGTTATGTAGTTCACAAGATAAAATAGTGTAAGCCATTCAGGTTGGGAAAAGGATCAAAGTTGACCCAAGAGCAGAATTCTAGGAAAAAAGGGACACTAAGTCGTGATATGGAAAAAAGGGTGATATAGCAAACTTGTATACATTACACAAAATTATTTTTAATAATCATCTAGATAAAATCTGGAGAAGCAGTTTTAGTTCTCACCATGTCCCTATCTCTATTAGGTGATACTGGCATGGCAGCAGAAGTGATTAAACACGGACAGTTTGGAGATATCCTCAACAGAATTATTGTGTGATTTGTAAATTGTTTAGTTGTATTAGAAAACATACAAGAAGGAAAAGGACTTGCCTCCAAATGTTGATCCTTTCAGTGAAAAAATGTTGGAATATGCCATAATTACAGCAATGCCAGAGAGCAAGACAGACAGAGGATGTTAAGGAGTAATTTAATCCTGCATAAACTGTCTCTGGTAGTGCTAGACATGGGGGACTAAATGAGGTTAAAAATTCACATTCTAAACAGAGATAAGTGACCGGTATGGCTTGCTGTCTTACTTGCCTATGAAGATATGTTATGTGTGCGGATGCACTCAAGTACAAGAGGAGAAAAAAATCAAGAGAGCTTGCTAAAAGTTTTAATTGGTTTTGTAAATCTTTTAGATGAGCTTGGCCCAGCTTCAAGTAAGGTAATTCAGCAGTGTGGTCCCCTGTTTACAATGAACTAGAGTAGACTGCAGATTTGGGGCAGTAAGTCTAAGTCTCTAGCAAATAGACTTAAAAGTGCAAAGCATATAATGTATACAGAAAAAAACAAATCAGGTTTTAATCAATAGATGCAGAATTTAAGATAATGTAACCAAATACAAAATCCAGTATGAAATCTTTGAAGTTTTTGTACTTGTAATTTAATGAAGAAATTAGGTTCTTTTCCTCACAACTCTCTAACATTTCTTGTTCTTGTAATATTTAATTCATATGTTTGTGCTGAAAATTTCAGTGACTTCACCTTCAATTGCCTGTCCTCTTTCTACCCTTCAGATGAATGCAGTACTTGCAGTTATGAGCTTTCTCCTGAGGTTTATCATGAAAAGTCTCCCAAAATGAAAAAGACATTTCTCATTTGGTAGTTTTATCTGAAAAGTTGTGTAATTGCAAAAATAAAACTTTTGAACAGGGTCAGGCAAACAAACAGAAAGCTTTGCATTGAATGACACCCACTGAAGTTTAAGTTTATTCTTACTTAAAAAATTAGCTGTATACTAGATGAATTTTCTGGAATCAAAGTCAGGTCAAAAAGAAACTATTGTTGTTACTATCTTTATGATTAAAATGAAAATTGCAACCGACCCTGAAGTTTCCAAGTGACATTACTGTAAATGTAAATATAATGCTGGGGGGGCGGGGAGGGGGAAGAAAAACAAAAGAAAAGTTCTGTTCTGAATAGATAAAAGACAGAGGGAAAAACCACATTGGTTTGCTCATTTTATCAGTAGGAAATTGAGATAGAATTAGTCTAAGTGCATCATGTGGTCCTACAGGAAGCCTACTTTAGAACCAAGAGTTAAATTAAACCAGATCACCAACACTGGGCCTTTGCCTTCCACACACAAAAAAGTTAATATATTATTAAATAAAATGTGTCTTCTGAAATCATGAAAGGTATAAGCAACATCAGAAATACAGACACAAAATATTTCACTATCTGTATAAAGAACCCACAAGTCTAAGCACCTCAGAAATAATAAGGATCTTTCAGGTTCTTTAGAATTTATGAGAAACTGGAGTTGCCTCTAGATAGTTTACTTGACTGACTACCTACAAAATGGTCAATGATTACTGAAAAAACGGACAATTTACACTGTACACCCACACAGCTGACCAAAGGCTTTCTGCAATTCTTTTTGTCTATTTCGTTTTGTGCTGCACTAAGATTACATCTCCCCACCAAGCATAATTTTTTATGTGTATCATTGTCTATATTTTCCAAGCATGGATATTTCATTTCAAGGCACAATGACAAATGGATCATTTCAATTTATCCTGATTTTACAAATACAGTAACACAGTACTCTGTTTCTCATTATCATGAATATACTATCAGCTTCGGGTTTTGAAGGTTTCTAAATCCTTCAACCCATTAAGGGAGTCTCTGGCAGTGCTACCATTTTTGGCAATTTTAAAATATATTAGGGAAATAAAAAGGACTCCCTATCTCAACCTCTTCTTGTTTCCCACTGGTTCCCTCTCCTCTGTGTCCCTTAAATGAAGAAGCCTTATTGAGTCCACAGTACACTCCCTCCACCTCCTGTGTACATTCCCATCCTGAACGGACTGGGGAGAATGGCTATTTTTGAAGCTTCTTTGAATACTGACATACATGAAAAAGATGACAAAGAGAGAAGGAGCAAGAGACTGGCACATGTAAACAGAATGGAGAAACAAAGATACTGAAGGGCACACTGAGAAGAGTGACAGGGCTGGTTACGGTTAAAATTATTGAATGGCAACAGCAACTTGTAAAAGCAGACTTATGTCAGACATAACCTATGAGAAATGCACTCTTTATTTCATCCTTCTCATAAGTTCTTTCATCGTCATAACTCCTTTATGTAGACTATATTCTGTAAAGTAGATGTCTGAGTGGGTTAGGGTGGTTTTTTTTAGAGAATATTGAACTCTAAAAGATTCTGCTACTGCAGAGGTTTCTGTCCCACAATTTGTGATGGTTGTGATTGACAGCTAGTAAGAGACAGGTTTTGAGACTTCTTCCTAACCTGTTTATCTTCCCTTTTCATTCTGTGCTTATTGGTATTCTTCAAGACTTTCCATAAAAAGTATTTTATGTATCTATATATATATAGGTACCAAATTTCAGCCAGTTCAGTTTCAAGATGTGGATCAACAACCTAGTTCTACATAGGAGAGTTAAGCCCAGTGTTTAAGATCCACCTTTATACTTTGCTTCTTTCTAGAGCCTCTTTCTTGATGAATACCTGTAGTTTCCATATATAAAGTATAGGAGTCACAAACCCCGCCTTTCAACTGTCATAAAATATCAATGACACCGACCCTTAGGTCCATTAAGTGTCCTAACGATCTCATCCTTAGATCCAGAGTGACTTTCTTTTTGGTTCAAAGACATGCTATTTCCAGATGGAACATACAAACTATTTCTAAGTATTAAATATGAGTGGTTTTAATCATAAAATACAGCCACCATACTAAAAACTGTTTCAGCTTAATGCCATAGCATTTATCCAGGATGTGACATACCAAAATGCAATTGTCTTTGCCTGAACACATTCAAATACTAGACCTCACCCTCTCCAGAACATGCAGGTTATTTGATGAGAGAAATCTAGCACAGACCCATCTTTATCATTAGTTACTATTTATACTAAGTAAGTCTGCTTTCTTACTATTTAGCCTCCACAATAGATATTTTGACTTCTACCTACCAATTCTAGCTGGTGCTTCTGATACATATGAAATAAATAAAACCCCCCAAACCTGTTCAAGAATTCCATAGAAAGAAAGACCTCATTTAATTCAGGACATGGTCTAGTAGGCACGGTGGTGTTAGGTTGACAGTTGGACTTGATGATCTCAGAGGTCCTTTCCAACCTTAGTGATTCTATGATTCTAATTGCAGAGATTCTAATCCACTCTTAAAAACAGAAACAAGATTAAAATAAGACGTCATAATATTAATTTTCCACAGTTCTTATTATTCTGTTATTGCAAATACTGACTGAGAGAAAGCAGAGCATGCATATAAGTAGTCATATGCCAGCTCAATTTTATTCCTCCAGTGACCTGCAAAATACATGCTCTTGTGCTTAGTGTTGTGGAGTACATTCTAAAGAAACAGACTGATGTGTACAAACCATTTTGCGAAAAGAATAAACAGAAATACATGTACATGAAATCTTTAAAAAAAAGTATCTCTAAAAACTTCCTCCCACCTCCCCAAAGAAACACATTACATCTGTCTCTCTCTTTCTAGCTGTGCCGCAATTTAAGAAGTTCCTGTCATGTTTAGAAATGTTTCTTATTTTTAGGATTGCTGATCTCCCTCCCTACCTCAGCCTGACTCATAACTCAGTTTAGAAGCACTTCTCCATATGAGGGTTCTTCCCTGTAATCGTCTCTTTTCATGTTATCAGAAGAAACTTTCAAATACTTTGTTTAAAGATGTTATTTATAATTGTATTCACTTGGCTTTGCTAATGATTTTGATTCTTCCATAATTTTTATGTACTACCTATACATACTTATACTACCAAGCTTTCCAATGGAGAGGACAAGGTAGGTATTGCTTTGTTATTGAGAACAGACCTATTAAAAACCTATAAATATGACTCCAACTCAATATTTTAGTACCTTGTTTGAGAGGAAAAGTGAAGTAACTGAGGCTTTGTTACATGAAAGTTTAATTTCCTTAAAAATGATCAATTAGTGATGTTGTAGGATTGGTTGATCAGTTTATCAATTTTTACATGTCACTAGATATCTTAAGAAAGAGACATACAGAACTTTACTCCTTGTGAAGACTGTCTGTGAGACATGTGCGATTAGATGGAGCAGCTACTGATTTTTTCCAAGGAATGAGAAGATATTACTCTTGACTTTTTCATAATTTCAAAAAAAGGAGCTTCTAAGGGAAGCCATACCTGGGGCTCTTTGGGACCCAGAGAAGTTCTACTTTCTGGTCCATGGTGCAGATTTAGGAGGGCTCACACTCAGGGGTGTCTATCCAATCTTCATCACACAGACATGGCTGCTGCGGTCACTGCTCTCTGCTTCTGATTAACAAGGCCAACCACAAATCACAAAGATACAGATACACATCCTAGACCACCATGGCCAGCCAGTTACATAGATCAACACAGAGAGAGTGATGCCTTTATCAGCATCCACATATGCAGAAACAGCATTCACATGAGCCACCAAACAATCCCATCTTGTTCCTTCTGTTTAGCTAGTCTGTAGCTTGCTAGTGGTTACACACCTTTAAGGAACAGACCTTAATAGGGAGCTAGGATACCTTGCAGTGATTAGGGGTAGAGCTCAGTGAGACATTGGTGCTGACTAGCATCTTGCTTACACTCAAACAGTCCCTTTTATCCCCACTTGCCTCTGTTTTCCCATGCTTGCTTTTTCCCCATTCACCTTTGTCTTTCCTTTTATTTTTCCTTGTCTCCTCCCAGATAAAAACCCCACCCCTAATTACTTTCTTCCTATTGGTTCCAGTTTTGCTCCCTCTGTGCCCAAATTTGCTATTTCTGACAAAGTTATCGACAAAATCTCAGACATCGATATTATTTCTGATATGGTTACCTGGGTGCTGTATGAGTCCAAAATGCTCTTTTCCAATTTTCTGTGATATTTGGTCAACTTTCCCTTAACTATCTCTGAAATGCAGCTGTTTCTCACCTTCATGGCATTATTCTTATACTGAAAACTGGTTTTATGAGCTTCTCACTCTCTTATTTGTTATTTCCAGAAATTTCTCATTTCTTGTTCAGTAATTTATGTTCTGTTCCATTATCGAACCTTCAGGACATGGGCATAACCTGTCTGCATACCTTAAGGACACCAAAGCCTCCTTGCACAATCTTTCTTCTCTCATATATGTGTCATTCCAGACACAATCTGCCTTGTAATTTACAGAGAATACCACAAGAATAATTGCACTCTCTTTTAAGCTTTCAAATTTTTGAAGTGCTCTATTTCTAACATTTTCTGTGAAAACGTATATCTCTGTTTCTTACTGCCATTTTTAAGAAAAAGAGTACTTTTTCTGCTGTTAAAAAAAGTTTAGAGGAAAAGTTGTCAATCAGCTATATCTACCACTAAATCACTATCATCATAAATAATTAACAAAATCTTTTTTCAGGTTTTTAAGGCTGATGGTTGTCACATCCAAGCTTCAAGTAGCATATAAAATTATACTTAAACCTCTAATACTTTTCTTATTCCATGCCTCATCATATTACCTCTAATAAAAATGTCCTTTACCCTCACTGATCTATGAAACACAGCCTATGAACACGCAACCAGCTACCCCAGTTGTTTTCTGCATATGTATGGCATGCATTAGCATTTCAGTTTTGTGAGTAATGCTGTAACTGTCTTATAGTACCGAAAGGAATCTTGTTGGAATTTGAAAGTGTTAAGATTTACAGGTCCAGATTTGGAGAGTATAATTGCAGGTTGTCCAGCTGTCATGTTGCAAAGCTGAGAAGTAGGAACCTTTTAAACTATTACTTTAATGAGGTTAAACTAAGAAACAGCTGATGTCAATGAAGACTGATGTTCTGACCATATTTTTGCTATTTTTAAGGAAGACAAGCAAAAGGAAGCTGTAGGCAAAAAGAGGCTGTAGGCAAAAGGGACTTGTATTGAACATCTGTGCTTGCTTTTTTTCTGTTACTAAAATGAGTGTTAAGCTGGTGATTTTAAATGATTTAAGGCTGACAGTGCTAGGTCTAATAATAGCAAACCAAACAACATCTGGTGTGGTGGAAATAAAACGATTTGGTATAACACTTTAAAACCCTCATGTACAAGTAGGCAGCTTTTTTTTTGATCCTTCTAAAGGACATATTGAGCCATCATTTTAATTGAGTAATACGACAAGATGGGATGTGGATTCTTCGTGAACTTTTTATGGCATAACTAATCGTGTTTTCTTCTTTTTCATTAGGAAGCTTATCACAAAGACAGGTATTATTCCTCCCTAAATATTCTCAGTCTTTTAAGGATATAATTATTTTATTTATTTATTTTTTTGTTATGGTTATTTCTGTTTCACTCCATTTTCCTCTGCTTTCCTGAATGGCCAATGTTATGGCCATATTAAAAATGATGAAGGTACATCTGAGAGTATAAGAAAAATGGAGTTTCGACTGAAAGTCACAAATTCTCCTTTGGGAACTGCAAAAAACTAGCTGTATGTGAGGGTGAAGTGCTGAAATTCATTGGTAAGGATAAGGGCATGTCTCACTGGGATTTTTTTCGTGTTACTTATCACAGCTACTTGCTCTAAGACCTGTTAGAATCTCAACTCTTCTACTGCAAGTGTAACCTAGACATAAAATATTCCTTTTTTTTTTTTCCTGTGTAGAATTTGTGATGATAATCTTTCTACATCATATATTTCTACATTTTATATATATATATATATATATGGTCATAGAATTTCAATGTATCCAGAGAAAAGCAAAAGTGGAACAAATATGTATGTGTATATTCCAAGCCTTTTTATACAAAA
Organism: Psophia crepitans; assembly: GCA_013399095.1. Classification (NCBI taxonomy): domain Eukaryota; kingdom Metazoa; phylum Chordata; class Aves; order Gruiformes; family Psophiidae; genus Psophia; species Psophia crepitans. Next base: position 336,358 of record VWZZ01008257.1, read on the forward strand.
TTCTTACCATGTACAAACTCTTCTAGACACCATATTTTTCTCTATAAATAGAAGCATAATTAGTAAAGTACCATTTTAAAAGTTATTTTTTTATGCTATTGAAACTAGGATACAACAAAATTTAGAAAATTTACCCATAAATGAGCACTTCATTTATTGCACTGACAGCATCTTAGAACAAATTCCTTTCCCAAAGACAGTTTTGATTCCTCTCCTAACTCCTCCACTTCATCATATTGAGATGATTTTTTGTTTGTTTGACTGTATGGGTGTGTGTGCGTGTGTGTCTATATTTACTTTAATTGAGGATGTGAAAACTCTAGAGGTGAATACAGAATCTGCGCCTGAAATAACAGAAATACATTATTGTTTTAATTAAATAAAACATTATTGTGGTTCATAATATCTCTGACAGATCTTAAAGATTGCTTGAAATAATTTTTGTCTTTTGCACATACTACTTATTACACTTAGCAAGCATAACTAATTGGCATAACTGAAGTACATGAATAACAATGTGGCTTAAAACTACAAAAGAAATTATGTTTATTTCTTATAAATAAATTATTAGTTACTATGTATTATTTATATTACACAAATTTAAACAATGTATAATACATGAGGATAAATTTACTATATTTGGAGCAAAATTAACTGATCTGTCTCTTAGGACCTTTATTAATATTGCAAAACCAGTATTATACTACTGTATAATTGATTTTTTGAAGACTATTTTGCATATGTTTTCCTAAATCACATCACTTAAACTAGAAAATGTTACATATCATGTGCTAGGCTGATAATACCATGACAAAGGTGTGTTGTGAAGCAAGAGACAAAGTCCCTTAATATTCTGGGAAACGGTGTTAACTTTGCACAAAATATGAAATTATTATTTCTCTGGGAAAAACTCATAATAAATTGCTTAAATCTTCTAATGACAAAGCATTTTCCCAGCTATCTCCAAACTGCAATATGTTTATATGAGCTATGTATTCTATGCAAATTATATTAATAAAATGTCAGGGAAATTATTCTACAGCTATATGAAATCCTTATAATGAAAAAAATAATTCAATATATATTGGTCTTATAATGGTAAAACTGGAATTAATGAGTTATCTAATTTCCTTAAAGCACCTAGTAAAGCTGTTCAGAACTCTGAACTGTTTTTTTGTCCCACATTAGTCTTAAATCCAAAACAAAATAACAATATTTTCCTCACAAGTGGAACTCCCAAAAAATAGAGAAATTAAATGTTAATCAAGATTTCCATTCTAATTTAAAGAAATACTTTCCTGGAAATATATTTTATATTTCTATTATCTCAGAACATGCCAATAGAAGTGTTACTATATATTGAAAATATTAAACAATTTTTTTCTATGCTATTTTGTAGTAAACAGTCAAGTCTGCACAACACACAGACACACACACACACAAATCTGTTTTGTCAAAGCTGTATTTCCTAAAGTAAAAGTCATTTGTTCAAGAAGTTCAGTACTGTTCTATGTCATCTCTCTTACATATCTACAATGTGTGAAACTCACATTAAAAATTAAAAAAAAAAAAAAATCTTAGGGGGGTATAAAATTCTGATCTCCAGATCAACCTATAAGATACCTCACATTTGGTATCAACAATAGGGTTCTTAAAGTCACTGTTAACACTTCTGCTGTAAATGTTTTAAGAGAAAATTGTCATAAGCAAAATTGCCTTGTAAATGGCTCAGTTTAAACAAATAGTTGTAACTAAACAAAGCTAGAACTGAAATTCACTACATACTATGAACTATACACTTTTAATATTTTACCATCTTAATAAGATTTTAAAAAGAGAGGTGTGGAAAAAGCTATGAATATATTTTTTCTTACTTTTTGTTTGTTTTTTGTTTCTGGTGGAATTTCCATTTTTATCTTTACTTCATTGCTATTGCCGTCAGCATTAGTCTGAAGTTTAATTTGGTGAACTGAAATGCATCTTTAGTACAAAATGAAGCAGAGCGTATAGCAGAGTCACAGAATCACAGAATTGTAGAGGTTGGAAGGGACCTCGAAAGATCATCTAGTTCAACCCCCCTGCCAAGTTAGAAACACCTAGAGCACATCACTCAGGAACGTGTCCAGTCAGGTTTTGAATGTCTCCAGAGAAGGAGGCTCCACAACCTCTCTGGGCAGCCTGTTCCAGTGCTCTGTCATCCTCACAGTGAAAAAGTTTTTCCTTATGTTAACCCGGAACCTCCTATGCTCTAGCTTGAACCCATTGCCCCTTGCCCTATCACTTAATGAGACCGAGAAGAGCCTGGCTCCATCTTCCTGACACTCACCCTTAACATATTTATAAACATTGATAAGGTCACCCCTCAATCTCCTCTTCTCCAAGCTAAAGAGACCCAGCTCCCTCAGCCTTTCCTCATAAGGGAGATATTCCACTCCCTTGATCATCTTTGTGGCTCTGCGCTGGACTCTCTCTAGCAGTTCCCTGCCCTTCTTGAGCTGAGGAGCCCAGAACTGGACTCAATACTCCAGATGCGGCCTCACCAAGGCAGAATAGAGGGGGAGGAGCACCTCCCTCGACCTACTGACCACAGCCCTTCTAATACACCCCAGGATGCCATTGGCCTTCTTGGCCACCAGGGCACATTGCTGGCTCATGGTCATCCCTCCGTCCACCAGGACCTCCAGGTCCCTTTCCCCTATACTGCTCTCCAGCAGGTCAGTCCCCAACCTATACTGGCACATGGGATTCTTCTTTCCCAGATGCAAGACCCTACACCTGTCCTTAATGAATTTCATTAGGTTCCTCCCCGCCCAGGTCTCCAGCCTGTCTAGTTCCAGCTGAATGGCAGCACAACCCTCCGGTGTGTCAGCCACTCCTCCCGGTTTTTTGTCATCAGCAAACTTGCTGAGGGTACACTCTATTCCCTCATCAAGGGATGAAGATGTTGAACAGCACCGGTCCGAGTCTATTTACTGTAAAACATTGCATATTTATAACTGTGACAGAAAGATTTGTAGTCATATCTGGACATAAAGTTTTACTTTGGTGCATTTGGCCACACAGATGTTTCCATAAAGTACTCTAAATTGTCCTCTTCAAAATGAAGATGTTATTTGCCATCTTATTTTGAAGAAAAAAAAAAATATGGATGTAATACTTGATCAATGCTGTATTCCATTCAAAAATGAATCCCAACTTTTGATCCATAATGTGAACTAGTAATGAAGATATTTAAAAAGAAACTTTTGTATGACCTAGTAAAATAAGATGGAGACAGTTCAATCAGGAGAAAAATTAATACTTTTGTTTTCCTCAGATGTGCTAGTTCTAATTAAGGCCAACTGAATACAACTTTTCATGGCCATTGTGAGATGTGGACATAATGGACAAGGGAGAAATGCTCTTGCATTTTACCTCCATATATTCCTTTCAACACATAGTATAAATTCTTGTCACAGTAGTTGCTGCAGTATTTATACAACAGAATGTGTGTCAGTTACAGAAATACAGTCTCAGAGGTTCTTGGCTGCCCAAGAGTTAAAGCTTAGTGCTTTTTCTTTAAATTTAAACTATTAGGGCTTTTGTGTTCAGTATTCTAACCAGCTGAAGATCTTCAGTGAGTGGACATATTAAAACCTCTGTTGTCTACTAGGAAATGATTAAAGCCCTATGATATCTGCATTTCCTCCTGTTATCTCAAACGTCACAGTGATTGATGGCAAAATATCTTTTCTTCTGTAATGTTTTTGAACTGTGTTGCTTGCCTTGAAGTGGATAATGTAGCCACAGCAAAATGTGAAACAGCAGATAAATAATATGTCTTGTTTTCTCTCCTAAGTTGCAATGAGAATAGCCAGGATACACTTGTTCACCTACCTCAAGATTGTTATTTGATAACATTCTGGTGGCTGACATCAGACATGTGCAACATATAATAAGAAAATTGTAGGAAAAGGCTGCATTTCTCCTGGAAACACAAGGTATTTTGTTACCTGGGTAGTATAACAGTGAGTTTCTTACTTGGCTTTCTGTAAATTTCATGAAAAAGATGTTGAAAAAAACAAACCAAACAAACTAAACAGAAAAAGGATTTAAATTTTTATTTTCTTCCAAATCTTCTCATTCAAGAACATCGATTTATCTGAAATATTCTGGCCTACAGGTTCTACAACTTTTTTTTTTTATTAATGTTTTATGGTTTGTTTTCTATTTTTCAGATGTCAGGTAGCACTGTGACCCTACCTTGCTTTATAACATAGGCATGCAGGTGCCAGCCATTAAACATCTAAGCTTGGTGTAGACAGACAATTAACAATGACTGCCAGATGCAATGAACTCCTTTATTTTCTCAATAACTTTATCAGCCCAGTTTTGATCCCTTTATCTCAGGCAGGAAATAGTAAGAACTACAGAGGATCATGAGAAGGGTGACAGGGAAGATCAAAGCTTTGATTGGCTTCTGTACAGAGAATAATTAAATAGACAAGAATCTTTTAGACTGAAGAAGACATGACTCTGAAGTGGTATGTGTAAGTCTATAAAATCATGTGTTGCATCAATAAAGATGAATACAGACCAATTTTGCATTTTTTTTCCTTCAAATTAAAGAATAAAGTGACAAAAATACACTAGTAGGTGTCACGTTCAAAACATGTAAAGAAAGACATGCATACCTTAACTGTTGAAATTTGTTGTATGATATAAAGACTATGAGTCAAAAAAAAATTAGACAAAATAGTACAAAAAGTCCACCAAGCCCTATTAAACATATCAGTACAAATTCAGGCACCTACATATGAATTAGAATACCTCTACAATCAGAAAGAAGAAATAGATATATGCAGGATATAAGTGATATCATTCTAAAATAATGTCAGGACTCTGAGTGCAACCACATACCTCAGTAGCTCCAGTCAGCCTCGTCTGAAATGAACACCTACACACCCACACTGCCCCTGTACTTGGGAGCATCCGGTCCCTACTTGAATAACTCCTTAAGAGTATCTGTTTTTCTAGATTTAGATGATGATACTGTACATTGGAAAACCACAACTTTTTGTTTAATCTCGTCAAACACATTTCTCCGGAAATCCAGTGATGCTCTTTGTCAGAGACAGGCAGGGTATCGGTTCAAACAGACTCTTGATCTGAACTGTTATTCTTGTGCTTTTAAATAACCAGAAATTCCCTGACAGAACTGTTTGGGACGCCATCTTCAAAGATGTCTACCTGTAGCACCATTTTGGTTTTGTTAATATCATAGAATCATGGAATATGAGAACTAATAAAAATTATTAGTGTATTAGAAGGGGTGTATTAGAAGGGCTGTGGTCAGTAGGTCAAGGGAGGTGCTCCTCCCCCTCTATTCTGCCTTGGTGAGGCCACATCTGGAGTATTGCGTCCAGTTCTGGGCCCCTCAGCTCAAGAAGGGCAGGGAACTGCTAGAGAGAGTCCAGCACAGAGCCACTAGGATGATTCAGGGAGTGGAATATCTCCCTTATGAGGAAAGGCTGAGGAAGCTGGGTCTCTTTAGCTTGGAGAAGAGGAGATTGAGGGGTGACCTTATCAATGTTTATAAATATGTTAAGGGTGAGTGTCGAGAAGATGGAGCCAGGCTCTTCTTGATGTCATTAAGTGATAGGGCAAGGGACAATGGGTGCAAGCTAGAGCATAGGAGGTTCCATGTTAATATAAGGAAAAAATTTTTCACTTTTAATGTGAGGAAAAACTTTTTTTATGTAAGGAAACTTTTTTAATATAAGGAAAAACTTTTTCTGAGAGTGGCAGAGCACTGGAACAGGCTGCCCAGAGAGGTTGTGGAGTCTCCTTCTCTGGAGACATTCAAAACCCGACTGGACACGTTCCTGAGTGATGTACTCTGCGTGGTCCTGCCCTGGCAGGGAGGTTGGAGTAGATGATCTTTCAAGGTCCTTTCCAACCTCTAATATTCTGTGATTCTGTGATTCTGTGAAAAATGCAAAAACTACTTCTAAATAGACACAATTCATTGTCTGTGCACAATGAACGAAATACTCTTTTCACACCTATAAAACCATTTTGAAACCTGTAATTTCACTGCAAAATGTACAAATGTATATTGGTCTCAACTGCATTTGATCTGTTTTCTACTGTGAAGAAATGGTAGGGCCCCTATTTTTTTAAATGACAGTGTAAGCTACGAAATAGTCTGTTCACTGAAATTTCTCCTCCTTTTCCTGACCTATCCAGTAATTGTACTTTCTGTATCAATCAATGACACAAGGTTAACTAGCAGGAAAAATTGTTCTTGTAAAACAGACACAACTCTATGAAACAAAATACTAAGTAATAAGATGCAGGCAACTTCCAGCTGAGTGGGAGAATAAGAAGTGTAGATAGGGTGTCAGTCTTTGTAAAGAAAAGAATAAAATCTCATGTCTTAGATTGATGGCATAAAAGACCTTGTATAACAGTGAAACAAAGTTCTCTATGTAAAACTGAAAGTTACTTATAGACTGTGTGTCAATCAGACCATTTTTCATAGCTGACAGTTCCTAAAGGAATTAGAGGGGAAAAAAAAAAAACAACAAAAAAACTAGTATCACAGACTGAGACTGTAAGAGCAAAATATTTCCCTTCAGATTCTTCTATCTAAATAGACTTCTGATGGGCTTGACTTATCCCTCTGAACATGAGTTTGACTTGGTCACCTAGTAACACAGAAAATTCCTTCGATTCATATTATGTGACTTTACTTGTAACACTCATGCTATTGAACAAACACACCTATGGATTTGTTGTAAGCAATGGCCTGAAGAAAGAATTAACAGTATGAACATAAAAATACATATTGGGCTGAAAAAATAAAAATAAAATGCCTGTGTAGTTAAGGGACATAAATGCATTTTGGATAAACTTCTGTTGGTTAGAGAAAGGGTGAAATTAGAGCTGAAAGCCATATTTCTGTGAACAGACAGATCATATTCTCAGATTTAATGAACTTTTTTTGTAGGGTTTTATTTACAACTTATTGATTATGAAAATAAAGTATCAGATTGGGAATGGGACCATGAGGCAGCTCAGCAGTTTAGGAAATGTCAGTATTTCCTGGGTATTGCTAAAACTATGTTCCCTGGATTATCCAGGAATATGGAAATATTTATATAATGCTAACTATATATATATCATTATTGTTGGTCTCAGTTTTAAAAAAGCATTCAGGTACCCTTTCTTCCTAATAATCGCAAGACATGTTGATATAGTATAACTCTCCACTGAAAGCAAATAGTCTTGTAATAATAAATTTGTCCCTGTAGCCTAAGAAAGTGTATGGCTGACTTTTTTTCAAATATGTGAGTATTACCTCATATAAAAAAAAAAAATCAGTTAACTATTGAGTATCATAATGAAGATACAATTAATAATGTGGTCTCTTTTTCCTTTAAAACTCATGCTTTCTTGATTCCTATGGGATTCTTTACATATTTCATTTTGACACAGACTTCCACAGAACAACTCTTCAGGGACAGAAATCCTTTGATTTGTGCCCTTTGAATGGCAACTTTAAATGGGGGGATGCTCGAAATATCCTGTATCTCTCTTTGCACTCCTTAGAGGTCAAAGAGGTTTGCTTTCTTTGGAGAAGCTTTGCAACTTCAGAGCAGCTGAAATTATTTCTGTTGACCTCAGGCTTATATCACATCAAAAGAAGAGATTTTGAAAGGACACAAAATTGTAATAAAACCAAGCAAACAAATAAAAAACCAAACACATGGCATACAGAATATTTCTCAATCTTTGTTTCTTGTAAGTAGTTTGTGCTTCTTTAGCTTATTTAATCTGTTTTCTAATGTTCTTATGCCATTTTTTTTAGAGTAGGTTTTTAGTACTATTAACTTTCTTCTTTTGACATAGTAAGATACCTATATGTACAATTTAAATAACATTTCAACATTTAACTTTTCACTTAGTTACTATGGAAACCTTTCTTGCTCAGCCCTTACAGAAAGATAATATGAAGACAACTAGCCCTTAAAAAGGTTTGCACTGCAAAATTCTGATTTTTGCTGGTTCAGACTGCATGTTATTGAAGCCAGAGTAAACACTTCAGTGAAGTTAAACACCAACCCGTCTTCTTCCATTCTAAAATCATTCGTCTGCTGCACGAAGGTTCCTAAGCTTTGTTTCTGTATGTAAAATTATTTCAGAGACAATAAGTTTTTTCATTCCCATCCGTTCTCAGGTGCATCTTTTCTGTGCTATATATTAGATAAGAATTTTGCTGTTTGTTTCAACAAAGCCAAATTTTCATCCATGTGTCTTTGCTAATGCTGTGTTCAAACAGACTTACCAAGAGTTACAAAATACATATAAAGGCTTCAAGTTTCTGCTTCTCTTTTGTCAGCTGATGTGCTTATTACAGGACTAAATTGGTTACTCTGTGAACCATGATTCCTAATGCTTCCTGAAGAACTGTTTAAAATGTCCAAGAGACTAGCTGTCTTAGATAAGGATTAGTGAGGAAATTGTCATGCACAGGAAGACAGAGTACTTAGAGAAGCAGGTAAGAATAGAACCTGCAATAATAGCAAAAGTCATATCTAAAATGGTATTTTATCAGTCAGAAAGGGATAGGAAGTAGGCTGATGAACTGGTTCCTTTAAGTTGTACTAGACAAGTAACTGGTATCAACTTTAACTTTGTTAGTAGCATTGAATGCTTACTACTTGTGTTTAGAAATAATTGCACTCGTATTGGTCATAATTTGGCTTTCTGTCCCAGTAAAATATACATAAATTAGAAAGTAATTTTTATGACTTGTTTTGTGACTAACATTTCATATTGTCTGTTAGTAAACAATCAAGAGGAAATGAAGCACGGACTCACACCAAACACAAAGGAAGTCTTACAAATAGTAAATGTGAAACAATGAAATAAGAATCACAAAAATACAATTTTGAAGATGTGCAAAATAGAGAAATTAATTATTTCTCAAAAAAAAAGTAACAGTTTAAAATGTATAGCTGAAATCTGCTCAAGGGACAAGCATAAAAATGCAGTGTAAATATAAATTACAAATAAAACAACTCCAAATTTTGATACATATATGTGAATAACTCAGAGCACCATTCTTGGAAAGAGATATTGTGATCCTTTTACAATAAGGAGCTAGACCCAGCTATCAACAGGATTTCTAAATTCATTCATTTGAGCTAACACTGTGTGAACCTTTACCCTCATCTTGAGCATCTAAGTGAAGAAGACAGCGTCCTGAAATTCAGCTAATGGAAAACGGATGCAATCCTGTGGACATATCCATTCCCTATTCCTGACCAAGAAAAATACATTAAGATGTCATATAACAAAAAATGTGGGATTTTGAAAAATCCTACATAAGATTTACTAAGGACAAAACTATCTAATAAAGCTCATTTTACATCAAATTACAAATCTTACCATTTTCATTGGAGAGGTTCTATATAAAATAAATGAAATTTATGGCGGGTGTCAGGAGCAATATTGATAGGGTCAGAGTATAGGCTGTCAAGTCTATTTCTGAAGATAAATAATAGTAGATGAGAAGAAAAAAGTATTATAGTAGGTAAGATGCTTACTTACCCGTAATGAAAATCTCCACTATTGTTAACCAATATTTACTTCATTCTGTGATTTAGTTTGATTGTATCTAACAAAAGGTAACATAATTTTTGATTTAATGGAAATTTCCAACAGAAGAACTTAGAATTTCTGCTTTCCTACAAGCTGTTCTCTAAAGGTAGCCCACACATTTGAGTTTAATGATGATTCAGAATATTTTTTAGATATAAATCTGGTAAAAACTAGCTAAATCATACACATTGGACTCCTCTCAAAGTAGCAGAATTTTGCACTGAACTTCCTAAATTAATGAATTATGTCAAATACATAAACTAATGCCCTAGTATTGGAAGTGTTTGACCTGAAACTGAGACTGTTTTGTAGAGCGAGAAAATCTATGCTTTCCAAAGAAAAGCAATGAAATATACTATGGAGAAAATGTATTTAACAATAGACCGCACATTTTATTAATAAAACTTAATTGTCCTCAGCAGTATTTCATAAACCTTTTTCTTCCATATAATAAAGTCAGGAATAATGACAGCTGTGTGGGATGGCAATGAAGTATGTCTCAAATGTGAAACCAATACTAAGACTCATTTGAAGAGAGGAACCCTGAACTCAAATTCTGGTTAAAATTACTACATAAAAAATTCTTCCTTCATCCCTCCAGGTTATAGAGTCTAATTCTGTTTGCATGGCGGAAGTCTAATAAGCAGTGACAATGATAACATATTGTCAACACACAACACTGAGGGATTGATTTATAAACACAATAAAACACACCAAAAAAGCACTATTGTTTGCTAATTCTTTTTTTATTTTTACCAACAAATTCAGAACTTGGTGCAAGTGAACACGATATTTTTTCTATTAGAAGAGTAAAGTTCAGCTCATGTCTCACAGGACTTCCTGACCTGAGAGAAGAAGTTGTTATCTCAGTTAATTGAATTCTTTTGTGGGAATCCAACTAATTAGTCTTCTATTTCCTCAGCAAAAGGAAAACAGTTCTCCTATCAGTGGATGAGAAATAGGGGGCAATGGAGGTGAAAGGATGAGACACACACTAAAGCAGTAGGACAATCTGGAATTCCACAGCTTTCCTTCAAAAAAACAAACAAATAAAAAAAAAAAAAAACCAAAAACAAACAACAACAACAACAACAACAACAACAAAAAAAACCCTCCTGAAAAATCTGAGTATTCTACATTTATTGAGAATTGCAGATTGGTTTAATCATATAATGGTGTGGGTTGGAAGGAACCTTACAGACCATCTAGTTCCCTGCCGTGGGCAGGGACACCCTCCACTACCCCAGGCTGTCCAAAGCTCCATCCACATCCAGGCCTTGAACGCTTCCAGGGATGTGGCATCCACAGCTTCTCTGGGCAACCTGTTCCAGTGCCTCACCACTTTCACAGTGAAGAATTTCTTCCTAATCTCTCATCTAAATGTACTCTCCTTCAGTTTAAGGCCATTACCCTTTGTCGTATCACTGTTTGCCCTTGTAAATACATGATCAAATGCAGGTCTGCAAATGATAATATATACAAAACCATAACTTTACTTCAGATGTCTAATAGCATTGATAACCTAGCAAGGATGTTGCACACAACTGTCAAGTCAGACTCCTGTCTGGATAATTGGGGAGGCTCTTTGTGCTATCATTTGCTCATACATGAAATGTCATCAATAAAACTGTTTCAAATGAAGATTGATTGTCTTGGAATAGAGTCTGCTGAAAGAAAGAGGATCCTGTGCAGAAGAATCTCACTATCTGTCCACTTAGCAGAAACTTAACATGCTGAAGAACATCTTGTATTGTTTGGATTCAATCCATCATTAAACATAAATGAGAGGAAGACTGAGATACACAAATGTGCAAATGCCACATGGATAGATATATTAGGGAATCTGTAACCATCTGGACTCAATATGGAACCTAAAATATGCCCATTTATCAAATTATAATTCCCATGCAACATATCACATCAGTATTTCAGTGCTGATTAAAATTAAATTGTTTGGAATTTATCAAACTCAGTTCAGAAGCAATCACATATACTTTTATTTATATGCCATGTATTCTTCATAGATTAAGTTGTTCTCATCCACTAGAAATATGCAGCAATGATGGCCCTGCTCCTAGAAAGACTTGTACATGTGTTTTAATGGCTCAAGGAATTAGTCTTATTAACTTTAATAGGACCATTCAACCAATTAAATTAAACATATGCATGAATCTTTACAACAAAAAAGTTTGAAAAAGAAGCATTCTAACACTGAACTCTGCATGAGAGAATAACTGTCATGGAGATAGCAAGACACCAGTCCAATAGTTACCTGTGACAATATTAAGGGATTTAACATAATGAGATAGACATTGCCTAACTTCTGAAACAAGGAGACTGGAACAAGCCACCTACTTTACCTATTCCTCTGGTCTCTGACTCCTTATTGGAGTTGATTTACAGCTTTAAATCATTTTAATTTAAATGAATTGAATTAGTTAACTAATTCAATTCATGGACAGAACAAAATCCTGTCTCTGAAAATAATGTGTGCTTTACCAAGTAAGTACTGAATAATAGTTTCAACCTAGTCTGTATAACAGAGTACTGACAAGCTGGCACCATGTAATCTGTAAAGCAAAATGCAAGAATCACACTTGCATAGATTTGTGGAACAACATACCACTATTCAACCACTGTCTAAAACTAAATTTTGGAAGAAGAATTACATAAACAAAAATAAAGTTGGAGAAGACAGTGAAAACCTTTTATTGTTTATAAAATATTAAATCCTAAACTGATTTCCTGTAATTTTCACATCAGAGATCTATGTAGAACAATTTCTGTATTCTCTTTAGATATAGGAGTATAAATGTCAATGTACAGATTAAACATAGTGAAACAAATTAAAATAATTTATTTTTAAAATGTTATTAGGCAATGAGGCCCTCAATCAGGTAAAGTGAAGGGTGTAAGAAAAATCTAAACAACTTGGATAATTGCTTAAATTAACAGATTACAAAACAAAAACAAAAACCAAACAAAAAAAACCCCAATCAACCAAGGAACCAACCAAACAAAAAACTATGTAAAAACTTCCTAGAAGTAAAAGAACATCTAATGACAGCAAGAATTTCTGTATAAGTCATGACTCATCCAAATCATAATGATCTAAGAATGAAATCCATTTCAGGAAATGTGTTAATGGCAGGGAGGGCTGGAGAACTGTTATTCTGAAGCAAGCTTTGATTCATATGAGAACATATATATTCCTCTCACTACAGGACTGCAGAGAATGACAGACGCATCAGCTAGTTTTTCTTCTGTGTAACTTTATACTGACGGAGATTTTCATCACAATTTTGGACAAGGCTAGAATTTTTCTTTAGTAATGAAAATCTTCGGTGTCAGTCAAGTACTGTACCTAAAGAGTATCTTCCATTGACTGACAGCTTTTAAACCAATACTAAATTACCTAAGGAACTACTGAGACATCAAACCTCATTGGGAGACATCAAATCTCATCATTAAGAATGCCATTTAGGAACTCCAGGGGGTTATCTTGTTCTTACTGTTTAACAAGAATAAGAAAGCACTGCCATAGCACTATCGCGCAAAATAATTTTCTGAGTCCATTTAATCCTCTTTCCTCTTTAGCTTCTTAGCTTCACTGGTCACTTCCCCTTTAGATTGTTTTTCATGCCTCTAATCGCTGTAAGCAGTAGTAATAGCTGTCACGACAGACGGAGTAGCTGGGCAAGTGATTTAGAGTGATGAATATTTTCTCTGCATAATCAAATAGCTGGCAATAAAATGGACTACATTTTACTCCCAGTTACAACAATATAAACCAAAGTTAAGTCCTTGGACTTAAATTACCATTGATCTTCATTGGGGGATATATCAATGTGTCAATGAATTCACATGAGCACTGTAGTATTTGACCCACTGTTTGGCAAAGGGTTATTACGTTTCTCAAAGTGCACTGTTGGTCCTGACCTTTATTTGGATGTTTGACATTTTCATTGATTTTCTACATTTATTTCCATCTGGCTACTTCTGTTTTAGTTAAAAATTGACATCCCTTTCTGTCACTAATTGATATGCAGCTCATTTTGTCAAATACTGTGGGTTTTTTTCCAGCGCATGCATTTAGAGAAGATACTGAGTTATGTTTCTCCAGCATTACTGTGATTAGGTTCCATTCTGGTTTTATTGTTTTACAGCTGAAAGAAGGTAGGTTGATTTTTCTATTTTGTCTCTTCTTTATCTTTATTTTGATATCCATGACAAATTAGTATCAGTGTACTAGTTTGTCAGCTCAAATAACTGTTAATTGTATTGATGTCTCTATGATAATCAGGAAATGAAATAAGAAAAAAAATCCTAATAAATAAAATCCAACTGATTAGTCAAGAATTATTTTTACTATACATGCGTGTCTGTACATCTATTTACTATATGAACATTATTTCAGATCAGATATTGGTATCCAATATCCAGCTCTACTGATCAATATATGTAGTCATGCATGTGTGTGTGATATGCTTAAGAAGAAAGTTAGTGTTATCTTCAATCTCTCTTTGATACTCTAAAACCACTCTTTTTATAAATCTGCAAAACACCAAACCATATTAAGGTAATCAGAGTACCCTGACCTGCTTGGTTTAATTTGTGAAGCATAGACACTATGAGAGATTGTACTATTTCTTGTATTCCTTACCTGAAGGAAAAGGACCTGAGTGTGCTGGTTGACAGCCGGCTGAACATGAGCCAGCGGTGTGCCCAGGTGGCCAAGGCAGCCAACAGCATCCTGGCCTGCATCAGGAATGGTGTGACCAGCAGGACTAGGGAAGTGATCATCCTCTCGTACTTGGCTCTGGTGAGGCCACACCTCAAAGATTGTTTCAAATTTTGGGTCCCTCCATGTGCAGCCCAGAGGCTACCTCTCTGGGAATCCATTAGATATTTAATACAATTCATACTGAAAACAAAATTCACTGTGTATCACTAGAACACACATTGTAATACATAGTTTATTCTTTTTTAATTCTTTCTTTCAATTCCACTGAAAGAAAAAAAATATTTTCACAAAATCAGTTGTCAATACCTATTTTTTTACACTTTTTAAAAAAGGGCCATTTATTTTTACAAGTGCACTGTCTTTTTCCATCAATTACCATAACTGGCATGTTGTCATTCCATGGTGCACATAGACTGAAGATCATAAATGCTTATGTACAATATTCTGACCTGAACTGTAAAGTTGGATTTATCTGGTTATGAACAGCAAAGAACAAAATTAGAGTATTTGTTTTGAGTCTATCACTATTAATTCATGTTAATAATGAAAGTCAAGTTATTCCTTTAGGTTCCCTATAGAGACACAGAAAAACATACTCGGGTAGGAATGGGACTCAGTATATTGAGAAAGGAACTGACGGATCTGTTCTTAAGGAAACACTGGAAAAAGCCAGTCTCAGGGATGGAAAGCGGTGAAGTGCCTCTGAGTTTTTTTATCCTCTGAAGATACATGGTCCTTTTCCAGATTTCAAAATTCATGGACATATCCTATACCATCAGTCCAAAAGAGGAGGTGGAATAAATAATTTCCTTCCTCATCCCCTCATATCCTCTTTCACTGGTTCTTTTGCATCTCAGTGATTATACTGCTTGTCTAAAGAGACAGGTTCAGTTAACCTCTTTATGTCAGAGTATATGGATTTGTATCCTCCATTATAGCACATATAGCACATTGTACATTAATTTATGGGTATTTTGGAAACACTTCAAAATCCCTTTTTTAGAAATCACTTCATTTTGCATGGAATAGCTAAATATTAATCAGCTCCCAAAGAAAAAAAGGAAATAGGATGCTATACCTCAGAGAGGAGTGCTCACTAGTGGGCAGAGATCTGTGTTTCCCCTCATTCCCTTTATTTCACAGATACATACAATTTTATATTCAGTATTCACTTAACTTTATTGTATTCAGTAAATTCAGTCTATAAGATTAAACACAACAATTTCCAAATATGCAAATAGTATGCTACTGACAACAACACTACTGAGAGAAGTTGTATCATTCATATCCAGGCCTTACACCCCAACATGTTCAAAAAGATTCAGTCCTGTGCACACATTTGTGATTAAAATGTGTTTCTTCCCTGTTTTTTTTTTCTCACAGTAAATATTTTGTGATACAAGTCTAATGACCAAATTACCATATCAAAGAAACCACCATGGCAAAAGGCACTGATAGGTATCTTTTTCAACTATATAGGGAGAAGCCAGACTTTAAAGAACACCCTCATCCCAGATTATTTTTTTTCTCTCAGAGCTTAGAAAACTCACATTAAAGGACAGTGTAGAAAGCTTGCTACAGGTTTGTAAGAAAAAAAAAAGATTTGAAATTTGATGACCAAACTGTTCTTAAATAATACTTTTTTTTTTTGTTCTCCCTAAACCACTTTTCAAATATCCACATAATCTGGAAAAGAAGTATCTCTAAAATTAATTTGGCAAGACTAGATCTTGATATGGACAAGACAACAGCTGAAGTGCTCCCAAATCCTTGTCAAAGAAAGGGTACTTATGAAATATTTATGGATGTACCCAATCTGTTCAATGGCTATTTAAAATCTATTTCAGTTCTTTTGCAATTACAAATCATAGAGTCCTGTAATGGCTTGGGTTGGAAGGGACTTTAAAGATCATCTAGTTCCAACTTCCCCTGCCAGGGGCAGAGACCAGGTTGCCCAAAGCCCCATCCAACCTGGCCTTGAACACTTTCAGGGAGTGGTCAGCCACAACATCTCTGGGAAACCTGTTTCAGTGTCTCACCACCCTCACAGTAGAGACTTTTTTCCTTACATTTATTCTAAATCTCCCCTCTTTTAGTTTAAAGCCGTTACCCTTTGTCCTGCCACTACATGCCCTTGTAAGCAGCCCCTCTCCAGCTTTCCTCTGGGCCCCCTTCAGGCACTGACTCTGATGTTCTTCTTTCATTATGGCAAAGGATGTGATGTCTTCATCAAATGTTAGAGGCCACTGGGTAATTTTGAGGAAGATATTAAAAGTTCTAAAGGAGTTTCATGACATCTTCCTTTGCTTGCTCAGTGTCTTTCTATTCCCTAGTAAGATCTCTTCAAATTTCAGGCATTTTCATATCCTCTTTGCTGCCTTGTACACCTGTCACATGGTATTGCCATAGCAGCAACAGGCCACAGGCATTGAACTGAATTCTCAAGGCCTCGTGACTAAGTCTTGTCAGACTGGTT
This sequence comes from Psophia crepitans, assembly GCA_013399095.1. NCBI lineage: Eukaryota > Metazoa > Chordata > Aves > Gruiformes > Psophiidae > Psophia > Psophia crepitans. The sequence continues at coordinate 353,226 of VWZZ01008257.1, forward strand.
TTCTCTTAAGTTTTTTTGACCTTCCTTGGTCACTGCTGTACTTTAACTCGGCAGGCAGCTAAAATAACCACACATCAATTCACTCACACACACACCCCCAAGTGGGATGGGGGAGACAATCAAAAAGAAAAAAAGGTAAAACTCCTGGGCTGAGAAAAAGGCAGTTTAATAGGACAGAAGAGGAAGATAATAGGAATAATAATAAAAATAATGATAAAAGAATGTACAAAACAGACGATGCACAGCACAACTGCCTACCACCCCACAGACCAATGCCCAGGTAGTTCCCAAGCCACAGTCCTACCCCACACCGAACTCTCCCAGCTTTATATACTGAGCATCATAACATATGGCATGGAATACCCCTTTGGCTAGTTTGGGTCAGCTCCCTTCCAGCTTCTTGTGCACCGCTTCACTGGCAGAGCATGAGAAGCTGAAAAAGTCCTTGACTTACTATAAGCGTTATTTAGCAACAACTAAAACATCAGTGAGTTATCAATGTCATTCTCATCCTAAATCCAAAACACAGCACTATACCAGCTACTAGGGAGAAGAAGAAAAAAAAAAAAAATTAACTCTACCCCAGCCAAAACGAGGACAATCACTTGGTTTAGATTAAGAGCAATTTTTCTAACTGATCAGGTGGCTATGGCTAATTTGTTTACCGTTGAACGGTACTACCATGACTTTACAAGTCTAAAGGGAAAAACAGGCCTGGTGTGACAGCACAGGCCTTGAGAAGTGGAGATAAAGGATACAGTTAGAGGAGCACAGCAATGTGATGACAGCGGGTGGGGCACAGGCACCAAAGCTGGAGACCTCATGGCTATCAACAACTCACCAGGTGTCAGTTAAAGAAACTCAAACCTGGAGCTGGATAAAACTGGGTTTAGGCTAAATACAAGTAAAAGCCATCGTATTTAGTAAAGCTGGGTGTAATATGAAGCTGTAGACCAACAAATGGAACACCAGGTGTGAAAATGTGTGAGCAGACATGTAAAAGGGATTGTGAGTGGATTTTAGAGAAAGGAGAAAGAAACTATCAATACCAGCATCACTTTATCTCCAGTGAAGAATGCCAGAGGCTGACAACTCACCATAACACCCCTGCTGCCATGGGAAACAAACCACCAACCTTACGATAAGGAAACACAAGTGAAGAGTGAGCATGTCACCAGGCAAAGGAGTATAAACTAGGAAGTGCACGTATAACAGTTCTAACTCTTTTATTAGCACTGAAACCTTTTCTGCACAAAAATATTCTTTCTTTTCCTGCAATAATTAGATATGGACTACTGTTGGTGAGACTTCTAAGATTTCAGTTATACTGTCAACAAATTCCTGCCTTTAAATACAAGGTGTGTTTTCTCTTTGCCCATAAACAAGATTGTGAGTGTTACATCTTGACAAAGAGATTGGAGCAGTATCTTTCAAGAACACATATTTATAAAAGTTAACCTTTGAACTTTGGTTCTTGAAAATATGAGTTCAAATGTTTTGAACCTAGACTTGAAGAATCAAAATTTGTGATGGCCACTACCACATACTTAAAATGGACTTGATTCCCTTGAGCTGGAAGATTTGCAAGAAGAGGCTGCATTGACTTAGAGCTGCAGTGAATTTGTCCCACAGGATATATTTAAATTAATTCTGCTGGAATTTGTTTTAATGAACTATTCATAAAATGTTATGAACAGCTTTCATAATTGCCTAGAATTTCTGCTGGAAAAAAGTACATCAGTAGATTCAAAGCACTAGCTGGACTTTCCCAGTCTGTCAATATCTGTCAGAGTTATTGCCTAGAGGGATACCTAAAAAGAAGAGGAGTTAGATGGAGAATGTAAAAACCTATCTACCAGGCAAGGAAGAATTTATATTATTATTCTGTCTTTCTCTTTGTTCTTTTCCTTTCTATATGTTTATCTGCCTGTGTTTTTGCAATAATTGCCGTAGCAATAAAAAACAGATGATGTACATGTAGGTTCATTCTAATGAAACTGTGAAGAGATCATATTTTTGTGCTATACATTTCTGTATCTTACTAAAAGAAACAAGGTATTAATGTCAAAATAAATGCTATTCCATTTAATAGACTAAAAGTCAAAACACATTCCTACGTTTCAACATCTCAGAATACAGCCTGTTAGCACAATATATTAAGATAAAAGTAATCAGAATAATTATCAAAATCTTCATGGTGTTCCCTGAGGCACTGGTACTCATTAAGATTTATGTTGCTAGTGTTCCACCCACCTTACTTACCTACCTACTCTGTGACAATGACAGACAAATGAAAGCCTGATCAAGACTGCAATAAAATCGTTATTTTAGGAAAAAGTTTTAAATTTCTCAGGGTAAAGTATAGTCTGCTGAAAACTGCACATTTATATCTGCAATAAGACATAAATACTGATCTTCCTCTAAAGCTCCATAGACTGATAAATAGAATTCCATCATGGATACTTGGAGAAAGAAGGCCACCAGTCCTTTCTGCTCTATAAACTTATTTAAAGATGTGTATTCTTTGTTACCTTCTAGATACTGAGGTACAACAAAAGAAAGTATCATACTGCTTACCAAGCTAACTGATGGTCAATCAGCTAGATCTTCTTTCCATCTGAAAATAAAATTTCCAACAGACCTTTCTATAGTGTTTTAAGGACCAAATCTTTGCACCTGACAATTAACAGTCACATTTAAGTGTGTGAAAATAAGTGTATTTTTTACCAGTAGACTAAGAGATCCCTAAATGCTATTCTCTTACAACATCAGTATAAAAATGAACACAGAAAGCATTAAATTAAACATTATGTTTGGGTACACATAGCCCCATCTGTCATTAAATTAATGACAAATCCAAAAGGACTCTTAAAGAAGTAGAAACTGCATTATCTTTCTTGACTTTGATGTGAAAAAAGTCTGATTGCAGTTGTTCTCATATCTAACACCAGTCATGAATCTCTAGTTCATATATCCATGAAAGACAGTGTAGAATTATATTTTAAAGGGGTGTTAGTAACAAGTTTAAAAACTGTGGTTACATGGGTCTTTCAGTGCTACCCAAAACTTAAGAGCTTTTTTTCCCATCTAATTCCTGACCAAATTATTAGTATCATCATATTGATATATAACTGAATAATCTTTGTAGAAAGAAATACACATATTGTCAACTAAAAAAAACATTTTCACTTAAATCTACTTTTCAAAAATATATTTCCAAAAGTATATCCCTCATGGGACATTAATAGTAGTATAGAACATTCCGAAAGGGAACTCTGATGTTCTCCAAAGCTTTATCTTTTACTATAAAAATGAAAGCAAACCCAAGGATGCTGTGCTTGCACAGGAAGCCTTCAAAATTCAAGTGATAAAGTGTTACCGAGAGAGACATTTGCCTGAGAAAAAGCCAGATGCCATAATTCTGAGCTGTGAAATGTCCTGTTTATTTCATATGATGCAAAAACTGAGAACGAGATTTTACAGTTTAGTATTATTATTTCACTCATTCTTATACAGGAAAAATCTAGTACTAGGAGGATTATTTCTTGCAGTGTTTGTGTTGGAGCGGGGGAAAGCATGACGAAGTAGAGGAGGGATGAGTGCAAATGTATAAATTAAGATGTAGAAACCTGCAACACAGCATGACAGGGTTGCAGGGTAGCCTTCATTGGTTCCCCTAACTGTAAAGCAGAGATAGCATTACTTCCTTTTTGAAAGACTTTAAGATATGCAGAGAGATTTCAGTAAGGGTGACGTATGAGATAATAAGGATTAAAAAAAAATTACTAAATATCCTTCTACCCCAAATGTGACAGAAATAATTTTGAAAACAACTTTTGAAGCTAAATTCAAACAAAAGCAATACCCTCCCACCTCCAGCCCAATCAATTAGAAATCTGAATGCACTAATGAGCCATATAAATAACAGCTGAGCAATGTCTTCTAGTGCCAGCTGTGGGTCATCTGCAGAAAGAGAACTTCTGCTGCTCGTGCTATTAAAAACAGATACCCACAAATATCTTCAATAATGTGTTATTCTGTCTCAACGTAATATATTATAAAAGTGATAGAGACAACTGAGCTGCCATACAAAGAGCCTAGATGCTTTCACCTACTTATAAATTAAATATTCAAATACATGTTTGTTTCTGTAATTATTTAGTTAGTTATATCTTTGAACGTAATGCCTTCATCCATTTCTATAGAATATCTTGGACTTCAAAAGTGATCATTTTGCCATTTTATGTTACCTTTCATCTACTCAACTGGATTTCCCTCTGTTTCCTTCAATCATGCTATTGTTTACTTGTGCACTGAGGATGAATATTAGATCTGCAATGCAAAGAATATTGATTCATAGTTTCAAAGAAAACAGAGAGAATTATTTTCAGAGAAACTTTATCAAACCTTACACACAAGAATGAGCATTGCTAAATAGGCATTGCATAGAAAAAGCTTATTTGCATTTGATCCAGAAAAGTCTATAACACACAGAAATACATATAAGTAGAATTTGTTTTGCCTAAACTTTGATATCCATCACATAGTTGCTTAGACGAAAACGCCATCTCTAAGATCCAATTATAATCTCTGGAGATCTAATCAATAGAGTTTATGCAGTTTTCGATGTAACATATTTGACTAAATGCAAGTATTTATGATAAAATGTCATGAATGATTTGTATTTTCCATTGATTTTACTGAGTAGATTTCCACTGACTATAGAATAACAGGCACTGAGGTTCATAGTATTTGTATAAATTTAGACAAAATTAAACTCTACATATATATATATATACACAAAAAAAATAATTATGGATGTATATTCGAAAAATTCAAATGTGAGCTGGCATAGCCATACTAGGCTGGCTTACTCTGAGAAATACCTTAAAAGACATGATACGCACTTCAGTGTAGTGTAGTAAGAAAAAACACATTCCTAGGATCACCAGTGAGCTTGTAGTACAGTTTAAAATTATTAAAGAGTAATTATCTTCTTTGATCAGTAGATGAAAGGCAAGATGAATACATCTATCCAAAGTGCATGTCTTCATATACTGTCCATTCTCATCTTAGCATTCTGTTAGTGATTTTTCTTGATGCCTTACTAAGGTATGCAAATACCTATAGAAGCAACAGCCTCACAAATTCAGGGATCTAGCCTCTTGTCACCAATTTTGGAATGGTGTTTAGTTGCTAAAATGATGACACTCAAACCAGTTGAATATTATTAGATAAATCTTGATTTTTTTTCTTGTACTGTACAAAGTCAATGGAGTTGAACATTATATAATTGAGATAATTAATGGAAGAGCTAATCGTGGTAAACATGACAAAAAATCACCCTAGGTGTTTACAGTTTTCTTACATTCAGTAAGTAATTGGGCAGACAGAAAAGCTCAAAACTGATTTAACAGTTTCTTTTTTTTTTTTTTTTTTAGAAAATAGCAGATGTTGTGGTCTTTCATTTGCCTTCTGGGTATTCAGGCTTCAGTATTCTTATTCAAGCTTTTCTCCTTAACCATAGGACTAGAAGTTTACTTTTAAAAATGAAAGGCGATCTTCTCATGCAGTGAAACTATTTCAGAACCTAAGGCTTTAGAAGACACACTAGCTTCTTTGAGATAAAGTGAAAATGTGAAGCTGACAAAACAGTTACGTATTTCAGATCTATAGTATTTCAATGTTTTAACTTGACTTCTTTAGCTTTCTGATTTGAGAACTGACACAGGCTCTTAGTCTCAGTGTCTTACAGAGGCCTATGCTGTGCCATGCTAAGCCTTTCAGTAAGCAGAATTTGGTGATCTCTTCCTGGGACTGCAGTTCAGAATGTTAGACCCCATGAGCATCTTCTGAAGAAAATTCAGAAGAAAATTTCAAACAAGATGATTGTTCAGAATATTGACAGGTTCTTTTAGAACAAGAGAGCAAATGGTTTAATGTTTAATGTGGATGGTTTAATTTTTAATACCAAATTTACTTCTTTCAAGTTATTTGACATTACACAGGACTTTGATTTAGCAATGATGTGGCAGTGTTCTTAAACCACAACAAAACAAAAAATTACACTTAGCAGAGCACACCAGTTGCAATACGAATGTGACTCTCAGTATGGATCTCTATAATATGCTCACTGTAATGATGCTGGATGTCTCCCTGTCTTTGGGAAGAAATACATGGCTTGAAACAAGCTCAAGCCTATTATTCTCCTTAGGTTCTTTTTGGTGATTGTTTTTTATACTTTATGATAAGTTGAGCCACAGATATCCTCCACCTCTGATCCCACACTGGCTGAGTCAGCAAGACATTTGTTCTCTTTTGATTAATTCAGGGTCAAATATTTACACATCCAGATGGTTCTATCAACTGATACAGCTATTTATATATAATAAAGGACACTCTCTAGTTCCCTTTCTGTTATGTCTGTTTCTCTTTGCAGCAGGAGTGGTCAGCCACTCCACCCATTGTTCCCTGAGATTCATAAGCACATTGCCCTTGTCCAACATCTCTGAGCTTTCTTCTGTTGTAATTTATCAGTCACAAATATCCATAGAATTCAATAGGGAACAAAAGAAATGAGTGAATCACAGGTGAATCCTCTTCTATGGATGGTAGCACCAGCCTGCACTCTCAACTACATAAGGTTATCCTAAACTAGTAACTCATTATAGTAGTGCTTTGAACACTGTATATAATGTATTTTGGTGAAAGTCATGAGCCTTGCAAAATATGAGAAGCTTAAGCAGCTAAGTGATTTTTTTCCCAAACCATTCTGTTTGAGTAAAATACCTATGGTCTGCCTAAAGCATACTTATGTACTTTAATCACATTGTGAATGCCAGTCTTACTGGCTTTTCTGAGAGTGTCATGACTTAACAGGTTTCTAAGTCAGCCAGACATGTGAAATGAAACATGCGAGTCTGCAAGTCTTCTACAAATTATAGAAAGCTTAGCTAGTTCTGATATTAGCCTTTTTTTGGAACTCGAGCTTCAAGAAGGTAATGTTTGAAACAGAGTAAGCTCAGATTTTCTAAGTAAGGCATATTAATAAAAAAAGTGTTTCCTTTCCATCACTGTTTTCTTTCAGGATGTCACTTTCTTTGGTCCTTCTGTTTTACTCCAGCAAGCTTCTGTAATTAGTAGTGCCTAGGAATACCAGTTTAATTCATAAACATAAGGTATTAAGTGCTGCAAGATGAATGGGAAGATGCCTGCCCTCAGATGTTTCTATCTGTCTTTGAAGTAAAATGAGGAGTTATATTGGTTGGATGAATAATTTTATTAATACAGATAATTTGAATAGTAAGAATATAAATGATAAATTAATTCAATTTCCATGTATGCATTTATGTGTACTTACCATACTTTTTAAACTTCCTAAGTATATTCCTACACAAAATTGAGAGGTTTTAAAATACGTCATATGTAACTGTCATATAAAACTCATTTCTGTGAAAGAGGGAGAGAGATCAAAACAGGCTTATCCATTGACTTTCCAACATAGTTGTCTACCGGTTGCCACTCCCAGCTCCTCTGAGAAATGCCATAGTTTCTCTCTCGATATATATATTTAGGAATCATATAATGATACTACTCTGACTAAAAGCTTTTTATCAAACTATCTTAAGTAACTTAATGAATAACAATCAGTATTCATTTAGCAAGGGTAAAAATAGTACTACTACAATATTTCTGTGTAAAAATTAATACTTATTGAGATAAATTACAAAGAAATACACAAGACAGGAAAACAATAAGTCGCAGGGTTTTTCCCCCCCCTCCCCCTTTTAAGCACTATCACTTGTCAGGAAGCTTCAGCAAAAAGAGTTAAGGATCTTGCTCTCGCTCTCCTCCCCAAAAGAGATACTTTTCCTAACCAGTCCTAGAACCTTCACCTGTCTGCAGTTTGTTCTGATGCATTGCACGGAAAATTTGAACCTTAACATGGGATTCTTTACTCCAGCAGGAACTTAACCACGTTGGACAGTACTGAAATGTCATGGAAGTGGAGCAAATGGCCAGCTGACATAGGGATAGGCACTAGTATGTGGCCAGTTGCACTTGTTTATTCATTTGCTAACTGTCTAATATTTTGCTAAGGATTCAAAAAACTTATTTCAAAATTATCACTCAGATGTTGTGCAGGATTTTAATTCAGACTGAGTGCCTTATTTTCGGTTCAGAGGAGTACCCTTCCCAGGGTATTTTTTCAGTGTGTCTTTTCTTATCATAAATTGAAAATTATAGAATGAGGAAAAAAATAACTCATCATTTCACTGCTAAGGGAACCTATAGGAAATATGAGTTCAAGTCTCCTCTCCAATAAGTTTTGTAACATCATGTATACATGCATTTTTCTTCTCCCCAGAGCCCACAGTACCTTTGTGACTAAAGCAAGGCAGTCTTCAGGCACTTTATTCTTAGTATTCATGTTAGAAACATTTTAGGTTTAGGAACAATTTTACCCTCCTCTTCAGATAAGCCTTGTGGAGGAAAGGTATTTTAATTTTGATCAGCAGTGAAGGGAGTCCAGGATATGAGGTTTAAAAACTTTATTGCATCTCTGTAAAAATTACCCAGTGTAAGTAATCATTCAAAAGTTTTGCTTCCTCTGTGGCAAGGACTAGCTCCGTGACAGTTTTAGTGGGATTTTTCATGTTTGGTTTATAGAGGTGTTATCTATAGTTTAGGAGATGTTAGCTTCTGTTGTGGTTTTACTCCAACCGTTGGCTGGGCACCACATAAACGCGCGCTCAGTGCCCCTCATCAAGAAGGGGGAGAGAATGAGAAGAGTGAAAGTGAGAAAACTTGTGGGTTCAGATACAAGAATTTAATGTGAAGCAAAAGCCACGTGCACAAGCAAAGCAAAACAAGGAATTAATTCACCGCTCCCCATGGCAGGCAGGGGTTCAGCCATCCCTCAGAAAGCAGGGCTCCGTCACGCGTAATGGTTACTTGGGAAGACAAACGCCATCACTCCAAACGCCGCTGCCCCCCCCTTCTTCTTCCTTCCAAGCCCCTTATAAGGCGAGCATGATGCCATATGTTATGGAATGTCCCTTTGGTCAGTTGGGGTCAGCTGCCCTGTCTGTCCCCTCCCAACTCCCCGCACACCTCCAGCCATCCCGCCGGCGGGGCGGCACGAGAAGCAGCAAAGGCCTTGGCTCTGTGTGAGCATCGCTCAGCAACAGCAAAAACATCTCTGCACTATCAGCGCTGCTTCCAGTACAAATCCAAAACACAGCCTCATACTGACTGCTGTGAAGAAAATTAACTCTGTCTCAGCTGAAACCAGGACAGCTCCTCTTACAGTTCTGGATGTTTGGGGTCAGGATGGGGTCAGGAACTGCCAAGCAAACATGCCAACCACAGAGATGGAGGTATCCCATATTTCCACAGTATAAGTTCTTTACAGAAAAGGAGAGAAAACCTGCAAACACAACAGCAGTTGTCTTGGGAAAGGGATTGTGGTTTTCCTGTACTCAATAGATAAAAAATTAAGAGCAAGGAGAGATGGTATACTTGTATCAAATAGCATGATTAAAAACCACATGTTCTGTTCTGGATAAGTGACTGCCAGATAAAATATCATCACCATCTAATAAAGTGAAAGTTTAGTAAACTTATCAGCAGTCACTACTGTCTTATCTTTCATTTTGTGGTATTCACAACAATGATTATGTTGGTAATGCACAAGGAGAAATGGAATCCAACACCTTCTGACTCTGCAGTTCTGACAGAAATAAAAAGGTTAAGAGATTATTTTATAGTCGATGAAATCAGCAGATTTTCTTCATGATACACTTAAGAGAGAGTTCTGTCGAGTTAGGTGCCATTAAGACATGTTTACGCTTAAAGAAATGACTCAATTTATCTTTTGCTTCCCTTGATATGCTTAGAAAATTGTATGGAGACCTTTGAACAACCATCCTACACTATTTCTTACAGTCTGTACAAAAATGGTAACATCAAAAGATGAAAAATAATAAACTATATAAACATATTTTGCTGCCAAAAAGTAGGTCATAAAAAGCCTTATACCAAGGTATTTTCTAACAGGGCAAAAAGCCCATACACCTGTGATCTTCAGTCCTGAAAACAGTGTACCAACAGTATAACCAAGAAACATAGAATCATAGAATCATTTATGTAAGAAAAGACCATTAGATCATGGAGTCCAACATAAACCTAACACTACCAAGTCCACCACTACACCGTGTCCCTAAGAACTACATCTACCTCCAGCAATGGTGACTGAACCACTTCCCTGGGCAGCCTGTTCCAGTGACTGACAACCCTTTTAGTGAAGAATTTTTTTCCTAATATCCAATTTAAACCTCCCCTGGAACAATCTGAGGCCATTTCCTCTCATCCTAGATGCCTCATGCCTCACTCAATTCAATATTGACGTTCATAAGCTACAAGGTGTTATAAGGCACTTTACCTTGTAAATTGTTACCACTAATACAATGATTTTGATTTTCAGTTGTGAAAGAGAAAAAAAATATCAGAGAACATAAAAAATGAAGAAAAATAAAGCATAGATAGTGCAACAAAATATTACCCCAAAATAACTCCCAATGTGGCACCCAAGAAAAGCAGCTGACTGCTGCTTCTTACAGTTGTGAGACTATAGTTGTTTGCAGACACCTCTTCAGATGCACCTTTTCAAAGGGCAACCATCTAATAATGTAAATTTTCTGCTCACTTTGATGTGGTCATTAATACACTGATTCAAGTCATTTAACACTAAGTAAAAGACAGTAGTAACAAAATCATAATAATTCAGTGAAAAGAAACTTTCAACACATTACAGTGAAATAAATGCTGAGAAAGAAAAATTTAGAGGCAGAACAAGAACAAAAAGAGATATAAAGCAACCTGATATCTGCAATAGCTCTGTTTCAAGCATGATGTTCTCACTAGGACACTTTCAACAGCGTAGGAAATGAAGAAGCACAGAAATGTTGGATGCACTAAAAATCAAAAGTACTTTACAAGTTGCATTTCATCTGCACTGCATGGGCAGTGATGTAGAAGACGTGATTCACTGACTAACAATAAGAAGTGGCAGAGATGAAGATGTCCTTGAAAATGCCCTTAGTATTCCAGCTGACCTTTTCTCTCTAGGAAATAATATGGTTTATGAAACATTTGTCTTCAGGCAAGGCAGACAAAAGGAGATGAAACACTGACCAGCTTTCCTGCCAGATCATGCCAATTGGCATGCACAGGGGAGTGTATTGAGCTGGATCCTTCAATCAAAATGTAAATCATGTGTCATTACTTATTATCCAGACTCTGAGCAAGCTCTCTGCAAGCCAGAACTCATGGCTGACAGATTTTTGAACACTAAATGAGTAGTGGTACCGGCAGAGATACAGACTCAACACAGGAAAAAATTATGTGCAATTTATTAACATACCAAAGGGAAACAAGACCATATTCCCAGAAAGCCAAACCTCAAGAAATAGTATGGATTTTGAGAAACTTAGAGATGTCAAAGCAGGTATCCTATGTTGGAAAAAAATATTCCTCTTATACAGCTCTGCTAATACTAAACACATCAATAAAAAATACTTTATGGAGATATCCTATATCCAATCAAAATCACAGAGGAACATAGAAGAGAAGCTATGGTGAACTGCAAAAATTCAAGTAATTTAATCAAGGAGTATGGTAGTAAATGATACAGATTCAGAGAAAACAAAATACACTATGCAAATCTCTCTAAAACACAAAGGCATGAAAGCAGAAAGTAAAAGATAGGAATACAGAGAAATATTAAAAAAATACCTATGTTATGTAGAATATGAAGAGAAGAATCCACAAAAGGAGCTAGGAGAGGATATAGTTTCTTTCTCTGAAGAATACTTCAGTGCAGAGTAACAAAAATGTCCACATAATGAGAACAGTAAGAGTGATTAATATAACTTATTTTATATAAAATTCACAGATTTATGGCATAGAACAAGATACGATAACATAATAACACTGTTGGAAAAGTCAAGCATTCATATCAGAAAGAAAATGGCTTGTTTGTCATTTGTGTCATCTTACTTTCCACACCACAGCCCTGAAGGCACCACCAGACCTTGCAGGCCTCATTTGGCCTCCCTGGAGCCTCTTCCTACTCTGCCCAGGGCCCAGGACCTCATTTCAGTCTCCCAGGATATTTTTTTCTGGTCTAGCACTAGAACGATAACTTCATTTTTACAAGACTTTTCCAAAATAAGATCATGTAATCGTCCCCATTTTACATCTTAGATATGAAATGCAGCAAAATTATGGTGAAAAGCACACACTCTTTTTTGTGCCAGTGAGTTCTTTTCCTAGACTAGTGTCACTAACTCAATGTTTCAGATCTCCCACTGACTCCAATTAGAGGCCAGAAAGTTAGAAAGTTTTGATTGTCAGATCTCAGTACCTCGAATTCAACAGTCAAAAATTTCACTGTTAACATGTTAGAAAACTAAGTAAAGTTTTGAGTCAGAACACAATATAAGAAAATTGAAGGTCAGAAACCATAATATAAGAAACTAGCAGATCAAATCCAAGTCCACAGACAGATTTCAGATGCTGCAACCATGACTCAGTCTTTTCATATGTATTTAGCTGTCTTATTCCGCATATGACTTCCCATATCTACAAAAAAAAAAAAAAAA
>VWZZ01008257.1:367932-409066 GCA_013399095.1 Psophia crepitans
GTGCACTCAATTCCCTCATCCAAATCATTCACAAAGATGTTGAAGAGGATGGGCCCCAGCACCGACCCCTGGGGAAAACCACTCACAACCGGTCACCAGCTGGATTTCACTCCATTCACCACCACTCTCTGGCCCTAGTTCCAACCCCCCCGTCATGAGCAGGGAGACCCTACACTAGACCACGTTGCCCAAAGCCCCATCCAACCTGGCCTTGAACACTTCCAGGGAGTGGGCCTCCACAGCTTCTCTGGACAACCTGTTCCAGTGCCTCACCACCCTCACAGTAAATAATTTCTTTCTAGTGTCCAATCTAAATCTCCCCTCTTTTAGTTTAAACCCATAACAATAACAATAATAAAAGAATATACAAAAGAATGATGCACAATGCAATTGCTCATCACCTGTTGACTGATGCCCAGTCAGTCCCCGAGTAGCAGCCCCCAACCAGCTTTCCCCCATTTATATATGCTGAGCATGATGTCATATGGTATGGAATATCCCTTTGCCCAATTTGGGTCAGATCTCTTGCCTGCATCCCTTCCCAGCTTCTTGTGCATCCCTAGCCTCCTTATTGGCAGGGCAGTATGAGAAGCTGAAAAGTCCTTGACTACTTGGCAACAATTAAAAACATCAGGGTGTTATCAACGTTATTTTCACCCTAAATTCAAAACACAGCACTATACCTGCTGGTAGGAAGAAAATTAACTCTATTCCAGCCAAAACCAGGACAAAGAGCTAGAGTCATGCCAAGCTCCACAGAAGTCCTGAAACTGTCAGATCAATAAGAAGCCTACAGCTTTTTTTAGTAATGATAAAAATCATATTTAGTAGTCTATGTAGCAGCTACAAAAGTACAAAAATTGTAGCTGAAACTTCTGAAAAATTAAGTCTGTGCTATCGTTGTTGGGTTTTTTTATAGTGATTATCATGGTCAAAAGTTTTATATGGCTGGTCACAAGACTTTTGTTTTCTAACCCAAACATCCACCTGCTATGTGTCTTTTAGAACAATGTGTAGTGAAACTTGATTCTTCTACTAGTGCAGGAGTTCTCTGCAATTAGTAATGTGAATATCAATGGGCAGGACATTTAGAAGTTTATTAACGAAACTGAAAAACGTAACATGGAGAATGCAGTCCTGTGAGCTCTAACACAATTATTCTGTTAAAATGCTGCATCTTTAACAATGTAAACTGTGGGGGTTTATTACATCTTTAAAGACAAAAACTGCATTTTTTGAGATGCTTTATGACAGAGTCTCCTATTTCCTGGAAACAATGCAAAACTTCTTGCATATACTACTATCTCAAATATATACTTAACCAGGACACTAATTGTTTTCCTCATTTTCTGAACTGTCCCTGCGTAATGACCCCAAACATCTGCATCAGGTCAACTGAGGTGACACTGTCAGCCCATCTGGCAGCTCTACAAAGAGTGTCAGGAATCTTTACGTCACTCTTAGCCTGCAGAGGTACTTTTGTGCAAAGCAAATAGACAAGTTTTGTGGACTGAGTCTTGGAGGGGAAGTGTTTGCAGCTGGATAGTCCATAAGACCAGTTTACTTTGAAGTGAAGAGCAAGGAGCGGTTGGCCATAGCTGCTCAGCTTTTGAGACAAGATATTTGCATTCAAAATAAAAAAAGATTACCATAGCATCCTTCTATCATAGCAAACTGAATGTAGCTATGTTGAAATACAGAGCTGAATCCTCACTGAAAACAGAGACAGAAACTTCGTCTCAAAACAGAGACAAAACAAGAACAAAGCCTTAAAAAGGCCAAAATTAATAGAATATGAGTACAGAGAAAAAACTGAGTCCAGAACATGTTTTTTTTAAATTTAGTCTTCCTAAAATGTTCTGTGCTTCTGTGTTGTCAGTTGTGGGACTTGATGCTATGGCTGATTTTATTTAACAATTAAGTTAGTACATGTTCAAAAGACTTGCTCTATTTATGTAAATAATCAAAAAGTCTTTTGCTTTAAAAGGTCATTTGACTAGACTTAAATCAATAGAAATTAGGCAATTAAATTGTTTGAAAAACCTTACTTGTGATTTGTCCATAGCTTTGGAGACCATCTGCAAAAACAAGTCTTCTGTGGTGTTATGCTGTTCATCAGAATTATGTCTTAGTATAGCCCCCTTAAATACTAAATTTCCTGAGTTTTATGAAATGAGTGTGATTTTTGGTTTCAAATAAATGTTCAAACCTGTAGCAGGGATGAATGCCTGTGTGATGTGAGGAATACGAGTAAAACTACCTAACACTGCTTTGGACAGGAAGTTTTAATACATAATCTCCTCAGGTTTCTTCCAGCTTGAATTATCCTATGATGCTGTGACATGCAATAAGAAGTCGAGGCAGATTTATGGTGACAGTGAAATTCTGCAGATGCAAAGGATGAAGGCAAGATGTGGCTCAACCATCAAAATGTCTCACTTGAGCTCTGAATCTCTTAACTTATTTAGCAAGGTAAGAGGTATAGAGAACACGCAAAAACTCTTATGCTCTGGCTTTTTCTTGTGTGTCATTTCAGGATGCAGCAAACCTTAAGAATAGCATTCAGAACTGACAAATGTCTGTACGGCTGCTTAGTATCTTCTTTAGCATAAGCTGCATATGATTTCTCTCCCCTCCTCGGTTTAAAGAGGCAGATTTTGAACACTGAAAGTTAGTCTCCAGGCAAGCGTCCAACTCTTTGGTGGCTGGCTAGACACCACTTGAATCATCTTTCTATGCATAGCAGTTAACAAACGATGGTCTGATGCAAAAGACAGATTGAAATTACAGCAACGAAAGAAGCACAGATTTCCTGGTTGAAACTAAACGGTTCCATCTAGACCTGTTTTAACATTATCCAGTGCAATATGTGCACACGACAAAAACATAATGGAAGCAGACTTACATGGTTTTGTGTTTACAAATTCATATGCAAAAACTTGCCGAGTTCTAAAAACAGAAACTCACACACACACACACGTATATGTATGTGTGTATCATCTGCACAGGAGATAAATATACATGTATGTGTATACATATATGCAAAGCTACAGATATAGTTCTGTATTTAAATATATTAGAAGAGAAGAATATAACTTATGGCAGCAAAATTCCAATGTATAACTTTGGCATTTATTTTTCACATAATGCATCATACAGATTGTGAAACTAGTCCAGCAGACAAATCATATTATCCCTTTAAAAAACTACCTATTGTAAACCTTTCAAAGTATGCCATTTTTAATGCCCATAACCACTACTTATTTATCTGTTGTTTTCTGTTCTCATGTACAGTAAAATAATGATTCACAAATGGAAAAATACTTATTTCATGAGCCAGTAATGTGCCCTCATGGCCAAGAAGGCCAGTGGTATCCTGGGGTGCATCAAGAGGTCAGTAGATCAAAAGAGGTTATCCTCTCCCCTACTCTGCCCTGGTAAGGCCACATCTGGAGTACTGTGTCCAGTTCTGGGCTCCCCAGTTCAAGAAAGACAGGAAACTATTGGAGACAGTTCAGCAGAGGGTTGCCAAGGTAGTTAGGGAGCTGGAGCATCTCTTGTATGAGGAAAGGCTGAGAGAGCTGGATCTGTTTAACGTGGAGAAGACTGAGAGGGGATCTTATCACAGTTATAAATATCAAAAGGGTGAATGTCAAGAGGATGGGGCCAGGCTCTTCTCAGTGATGCCCAGGAGAAGGGGCAGTGGTCACAAACCGGAACACAGAAAGTTCCAACTCAATAGGAGAACAAAACTTCTTTATTTTGAGGGTGACGGAGCACTGGAATAGGTTGCCCAGAGGAGTAGTGGAGTCTCCTCTGGAGATACTCAAAATCCCCCTGGATGTGATCTTGTTCAACCTGCTCTAGGTTAATCTAGATGATCTCTAGAGGTCCCTTCTAACCCCTACCATTCTGTGATTCTGTAACAGTGCAGTCCTAGGTTTAGGTCAAAATCTGTGCATACACAGATTGGCCACAACAACCCCAGGCAGCGCTACAGGCAGGACAAGGGGAAATGGCTGCAAGTTGCGCCAGGGAAGGTTCAGGTTGGAGATGAGGAGAAATTTCTTCTCGGAAAGGGTGGTCGGGCATTGGAACGGGTTGCCCAGGGAGGTGGTGGAGTCACTGTCCCTGAGGGTGTTTAAGGAAAGGTTAGATATGGTACTTAGGGACGTGGTTTAGTGGGTAATAGGTGGTGGGGGGATGGTTGGACTAGATGATCCTTGAGGTCACTTCCAACCTTAACGATTCTATTCTATTCTATTCATACAAGAATGTCCAGGTTTCATTTTGCATATGTGAAAGCTTTATTTTTTAAGGGGGAGGGGGAGGCTCTTTGCTACTTTTTATTAACTTCATCATTTTAATGTGCACAATGTAGTTGAACTTTCTTTTTTTTAATCTGGAATTAGGGGAAATGTGGTTAAAAATCATCCTGTTCCAAATATGTTAGTTATTTGCTGATGAAATAATGGAGTCACACAAAGGAATTGTGTTCGATTTCTTAAAAACTGTTTGATTTTCTCTTTCATGTTGTCATTTTCTTTCACACGAAGTAATCAAAGAAAAAATAGTTTCCCTTAGTATTTTTTGGTTTATATTCAGTATCCTACCATTAAGATTTCTAAGAATACTTTTAGACTGTTTTCTATAATGAATACCAAACATTATTATTAGAATAAATCTCTGCAGAATTAGTAGTAAAAACAATAATCTGCCATTCTTGTTAAGCAAAACACATCTGGGAGAGATGATTTACTTGGTCCTTTTCTGTTTATCCTAAAATACAGTACATGGACTTTCACTCTGCTTTCGCATCAGACTTCAGAACAAAAACATGTTAATGTTGTTGAACTACAATTTAGCCTGCTTCTCATGCAAGAGATCGACTTGGTTCATCTAAAGTATTCTGTTGATGTCCAACAATAAAAAAATATTATATTGTTTCTGACATCTTTTTTCTGGTGAGCTTCAAATGAAAATAAGCAAAATGCCATGTCAGTTCTGACTCCCTGGCACAATTATCTTTTTTTCTTATGTCTTTAAAATGTGCAGGAAAGGTTACTAAGACCTAAAAAGCACTGAGGATTCAAGATAAGTTCCAATAGAAAACAACAAATTCACAGTAATTCTGCTGTTCAGCCTATCAGCATAATAAGAAACAGGAGTGATCTTACTTAAGTATTAAACAGTCACAGTGTAACTGCCTAAGTCATGGAGAAAAGGTATAATGCAAGATTTTGGAGTGCTGGTGAATTATTTCCTACTATCTGTTATGAAGAAAAAATTGTCCGTATAGTTCGTTGGCACAATATATCAGTCCTGTGAAGGTTTTTGCTGCATAAAAAATGCTCCAAGTCCTACACCTACTTTGTCTTATGATCTCTCAGGATTTGATGTCATGAGGCAGTAGTCTTTCTCCAAAACTATGACTACATGTGTTCCCCTGCATTGGAGTAACTTAGTGTTAGACCGTAGTTTATGCTGTCAAAACTTGTATGTGTGAGCAGATGCCAGATTTCCACAGAGTTGATGCACAAAGGGAAAGTGCTAGAGCTCAAACTGTCAACACCTCTATTTGTGAGCAGATGCCAGGTCTCGGCAGAGTTACAACACAATGGAAAAATGCTTCAGCTGTCAACACCCTATATGGGAGCAGATGCTGGGTCTTGGCAGAGTTAAAAGTAAGAGAGGAATATAATATTATCACCCAGCTTGCAAGGGAAGTCTGGGTTTTGCCAGAATTTACATCAAAGCATGATATAGCCTAGGATCTCTCCACTGACCATTGCCTCAGCTCATACGTTGAGAGTAGATGCCAGGAATGAGTAAGTACTTGGCACCCTGCTCTAAAAATTTAAATCAATGTAAATTGGGAGAATAACAAAAACAAAACAAAACAAACAAAGAGCCAAATAGTTGTCTGTTTTCCCACTGTTGAATCTAATTTGTGGTAGCAAGGGTTTGTTAAGCAATCAACATGTATCACTGTGGCTGGTAATGGGGAGAGAGGATATGTTTGAGTAAAAGGGCTAAAAGACAAAAACTTCTACAATCATGTACGAGGATGTCAGGAATGGGAGATTTAGACCACTTAAAGAACCATCACCAAAAGTATCAGTAAAAGTGGTTTTGTTGAAATATGATCTTATAAAAGTGTGACTTAACAAAGTGGCAAAGTTCACTCTATGACTTTCTTCATAAAGAATATAATAGTGATTCAAATCTACAAAGACAGAGTCAAAGTTACCAATACAGAATCAGTGCACTATAAGACGAGGTTAAGCACACTATCACTCACTTACCAAAGATCTGCAGTTTGTAAAAGGACTGCAAGTGGACATTAGGAAGTTGCTCTCCCAGTTCAGGGGTAGATAACCACCATGCAGCCAGCTGCTTAGCAGGGAGAGCTCAAAGAAGGTCCACTTAGGCTGTCATATTTATGGAATAAAGTGGTTTACTTGTAGTCAAGTTAGATGCAATGGGAAAGGTATGCGTGAGACTCCTTGTGACCACAACTTTCTTTGTTTCTAGATAAATAGGTCTTGGAAAAACCACCCACTATTCACATGTCAATCACGTGATCAGTGTTTCAAGCTCATACGCATCAATATTCACCATCTCACTCTGTTCCTTTTTAGGTGTTCAGAGAACAGACTGGAACTAAAGAAGTTCTTGGCCCTGTTACAGCTTAGGCCTTTTCTTCCTTTGGAACTGGCAGCAAACTGCAGCTAGTCTGGTTAAGGAGTTGAATGCATCTGTCAGAGAGGAACAATGTTTTGTCCTTTGATGCTTGCATCTCCAATTACTTTTACATCCTGTGTGTAGCTGCAACCACTTATTTTAGGAGTATCAATGTTGCTAAACACTGAAAGAAATTTGGGATACTTTGATTCAGAAAGAAATATGAGAGTAGTGTTTTGAAGAAGTTCATTCCAAGTGATAAACTGAGGAGAATTTTGGTATCTTGTTTGATACCTTTGTGTAACTAAATCTACAGAAAGTCTCTCAAGAAATAAAAATTGTTAATATTATCAGTGGTTATATATATACTTACTACTTACAGATTTAAAGTTAATTTTCTAAAAGGTTATACTTTTATTTTTCATCTTGGGAAGTGCAAAGTAGTACTCAGAGACTCAGACATGATGACATTTATCATCTGATATGCATCCTTTTCCCATAGGACTCAGTGCTGCATTAGGAATTCCAGCTACAGGTTAGATTTTTCCATCATAATTAATCTTTTTCTGTTTTCAGGGTAGATAAGAAATTGAATCAGACTTGACTAGGCAATGAAGAATAGCACTTCTAGAGATTAATCCCCAGGACTGACTCAGGAGAACCAAATTCTTCCATTTTTGCCACACAGTATGTGCTGATAGAAATAAGGGGTAAGTCTGGATGGTGTCTTTGTGGCAGAGTTTGTTGAATATCCATTGATCACTACCCTAATTAAGAGTAGACAGTGACTTAGGAAACTGAAGAATGAGTAAACTCTTCTTGTTCTCTGTACAGAGAAGCAGGTAAACATGGCATTATCCAAATGAAAATTGGGTAAATCTGCATTTATTCTCAAGTACACCAGTTAGGTCAATATGTCCTATGCCAGAGTCAGGTCGGAGCATAATCAGGAAACTTTAACTGAATACATACTGTATAATTTCTGCGTATTATTTGCTGACCTTAGGCAACTGGAGCCAGCATACTCTAACTCTTTAGTTACTCATAACTTTCTGAAAATGTCACCTCTCAGTCTGAAATTGTCAAAATTTATCTCCATTCATGAGTAAACAAGGAGCTAAGTTTTTCACTTTACTTAAGAATAATGAAAAATCTTCCTCGGCTTTCTTTTAAAGTAGCAGCTAATTAATATAATCAAGCCTTTTGGGATGAAAATGCCAAAGGTTATAGATCAGAAAATAAAAGGTATTGTAAAACAGATAGAAAACTGTGTTAGAGTTGTAATAATAGATAAAATTTATTTAAAACCCACAAAAAAAGTTATTTATTTCCTATTTTGTATAATATTTCCTATTCCTTATTTATTTCCTATATTGTACAATGTTCAACCTAGAAGTCTCAAAATCACCTAGAGAAACTTTCTTCTGCTGTGTAATCCAAGCTTTAACAGAATTATAGACTTAATAAAAATAGATTAGACATTTCTAAAGCTTGTTCTTCAGCTGAGAAAGAGTATTTTTCCATAAAATTACTTACTAATAGAACACCTTGGACTGCAAAACAAAAATGTGAAACACAACCATAGTTCCCATTCAGAAAAAAGATTAAAATACATACTGATGATGAGCTTTCCTTCATTTTCAATCTATAATAGAGGGCAATAGTTTCCTTTAACATGATCTTTTTGTATTGCTAAAAGTACAATATTTCTTGGTTTCTGATATTTAATGGCAGATAGACTCTTCGGTGTTCAGTGGCTAAAGTGGATATGTTTTTCTTACAGATACACAAAGCCAATTACAATGAGGATACGCTTTCCTTAAAACATCTATTGTTCAATACAGCAAATAGGACGAAATTATAGCTTGCTGTAATGGCCAACTGCTTGAAAAACAAAGACAATATACCAAACAAAAAATGGTTAACCATTATGTAATTTAAAGTCCAAAGCGTCACTTAAAGCAGTGAAATTATGGATGCCTCTGTTGATATTAATACCTTCAGATAATGGCTACCAATAAATATTATTTTATTAATCTCACCACTAATGCAAGATTTCTTGTGAAAAATAATTCTCTGTGGTTTGGGGGCTTTTTTTGTGTACTGAAATTTTAGTAGTGCAAACTTTCAGTATAATCCTTCCATAAATGCAGTAAATTGTTCCAAATAAGTTACATGTGCTTGTGGTTTTGGGAGAACAGACCCTATATTTAGATTATAATGCACCTCTTAATAATCTGACATAGGTCACACACATTCCTTTTCTGAAACAATATATTTTTAACTGACCATTAATTTCCGTATCTGGAGGGTTAAACCACACATTTTTTAAATGGAAACACCACCACCCACCTCCCCTGCCCAAGACAAACCAATCTGGGGTCAGCTTACCTAGCTAGGGATTTCCTGGACATTTTGAAATAGCAATCGAGGTCCCTTCCAACCTCTGTGATTCTGTGACTCTGTGAAATGCACTTGTTCCAATTATATGCTACAATAATACATCATTATACCATCTAATTGAGTGTTATGAAATATCATGAAAGATATGAAAGCTAAGTTTGTACTGTGATGATTGAAAAATTATTTAAAAGCTCATGTTTAGTTTGCAGAAAGTTTTGGAACATTCAGAAATGTTTACTATTTAGTGAGACCTGAGATATGACTAAATGATATTTGGGAAACTCACAAAATGCAAACATGAAGAAATTGCTAAATACTTTACTTCTATAAAGATTGTATTAACAGTGTTTTCCACAATAGAAGCTTCCATGCAGAATGCATTGAAAGACTGTGGCTAATGAAAACCCTCATTATTTCTTTGGGAACATCATTCTTGTTCAAAAAGTTGGAGTATGATTTTTCCAGCCAATGAAAATTTTGCCTTTGTTTTCATATCATGTTGCAGATAAGAGTCTTACACATAATTTTTTTAAATTGTATGTATACAAAATATGCATTTTTAAAAAATTCTTGCAATTTTTCTGTTTTCATGTTATCCTAGAGCTAATGAAAATAATCACATACAGAATTCTGTTTTAAAAGAGCATATAATTGAAATTTCATACACATAAAAGTAGTACACATGACAATTTCTTGTAAACGTGATGCCTTTTCCTGATATTCAACATACAACTAATCCACTTGCATGGCATTAAATAATTCCTTTTATCTCCCTGGAATCGGCTTCTTGAAAATACCGAACAACTAATGATTGGATAAGGTCCTGCCAGAGTACCTAGAGAACAGATCTTGCTTCAGTTGTGCGAACATCAAAACTGGCTTCGTAGGAGAATCAATGATTCTTCTCTGCAAAATATATACGAAAAATTTTTGAAATCTATGTAACTCACATATATCAGCTTGCAATCTGTAGATATACTTGATGAGACACATTAGGTGACAACATATACATATGACAACATTTAGACATGATGGACCAGATGCTCAGCTGTGAATAGGAGTGGAACTATTTTATCTGTTGAGCTATTTTAGGTCTTCAACTGATGTAAATATATGCTGTTACCTCCAAAGGCTGAGTGTTCTCACTTCTGAAAAAAAGCAGGTCCTAAATGGATACTCTGGTTAGAGATATTCAATAAATGAATGAATGAATAAGCACTTGTTAAAAAATCTGTTACATTCTTTAGCCATACTATCATAAAGGCAGGAGAACTTGAGAACTTTCTACCAGCTCAGGGCACCGTATATACTCCAGTTAAATGATCCACTTTTAATTGTGCTATTGAGAAGCTGTCCTCTGCTTCAACGAGATCTTTGCTACATGCCGCTCTATTATAAAAAATAAAAATTTAGAATGTACCTAAAGTATTCCAGATACTAAGCCAGTCAGAGAGTGAAATATTCAGACACTTAACAATACTTCCCAGCACTTTGCATACAGCATACAGCAAAGTGCTTGTCCAAACACTCAGCATAATTTCATAATTAACCATACTATAAATGTTTGAACTTTTGTTAGCCCAATCATAGAATTCTGTGAATTAATCTGTGTTGAATCACCTACATGAAATTTATAAATGTTTAACAGATTACATGCAAAGATTATTAAGGTACAACATAGCCACCAGGTCAATGTCTAATCTAATTAAAAATTAAAGTTATGCAAAAATGCAAGGTTAGTATTAGAAATTGCCTTGCTTTACAGTATGTGAGGAGAAGAGAAAAGAAAAAAGGAATTGTAAAAAACCCACATAACCTTATCTACAAAGTTTCAGATCAAATGTTTGCCAAGCACAGTTTTGCAGATAATTAACAGTCTGTTTTAGAGGGAAAAAAAGTATTTCTGTGCTGTATGTAGATGATACTTCACACTTCAGAAGTACTTGTTTTCTAAGGACTCTAATTAATCTTCACAGCATTCCTGTGAAGTAAATCAGCATTATTATCACCATATGATAGATAAAGAAAGGCATAGATGACAGGCCAGGTGTCACCAGATGACAGGTGATTTAGCAAACATCATAGAGGAATTTTGCAGCGAATGAGTACCTAAGTCCACATGACTAACTTCTGGGTTTAACAATTCCAAACAGTTGTCTGTGGCAAAACCAGCTTTCATTCAAAACTGTGGTGAAGACAATCGCTGTTGCATTTCTCAGAATCACATTGTAATCTTTTTTCAGTTCTATTTTGAAATACTTCTCTCTTCTCTATCCTAATGGCTAACGCTGAATTATGCAGGTAAATTTAGGGAAAAAATATCCCCCATGAAGAATAACATCATGATGCAGATGGGAAACAGATTGACACAAGTATAGTTTCAGGACAGCTATTTTCATGATTCTGACTAGATGCAGACAAGTCTGAAGTTCACCTTCAGGCTTCTTTGGTATAATTCGTTTTTTAGAATGCATTGATATATACTGCTTCTAAAACCATATAGGCCTGAATCAGGTTGATATTAATTGAATTTGTAAGGTTAAATTGGTGCAGAGACTGCTGTAAAAAGTCCCACTGAAAGTGTATCTGCATAGCCAAATCAGACAGGATATGAATTATTTTAAAGCTATAGAAGTTCACTTGTTAAAGAAAAAGAACAAAATACAATGGACCATCTTGCAACTGTGGGATAGAAACTGTGAGGCAGAAACTTTGGAATAATCAGTTTGTAACCAAGGTAATAGGTAATGGAGCTAATTGACCATGGCAAGGTACAATGCTGCTATGTTCCATGTACAGTCCCTGCCTAACCGGACAGTAGGTTTGGAGATACTAATCTTATGGAGCAGGTCGGTTTGCACAGGTGCATCCACAATACAGGACAGCAGTGACACTGTGCATGCCTGCAAGAAGAGGGTCATCAGTGGACATGGGTGTGCGACCACTGACGACCACTAGAGACTCCTCCTCGAATACAGAGCCCTACTCACCGAAAGTGCGCGACGAATTTAAGAGGCACTGTGTTTTTAAATCGAAGCGAGCACAGAATTGACCAATCACAAGTTAGAGAGTATGAATATGTATAGCTATAATGGTGAATATGATGAATATGTATATTTTGGTGGTGATCGCCTGTTGTGCACATTGGGCGGAGCTATCCCCCGTGCATCAGGTGCTGAAATAAAGAATGCCTGCCTTTTAACACTACATTGGGGTTACGAGGTTTATTCCCGGATTTTCGGTGACAATCTCCTCTCCATTTGATCAGTTCTGTGGTTTAAAACAAAATCTCACTGAAGTGAGAACTGTCACTTTGGTTGCACATTATATTACTTCAGAACTTGAGTAGGCTGTTTGAAAAGTTACAGTAAGACACTTTCTTTTTTTTTTTCCATTCTTTCTTGGCCACACAAATATGTGAAAGACTGCATAAACCAGCCCTGATAGTCAATGGGATACACATATGAGCCACTACATGGGGTTTATGTTAAAATTTCTGTATTTCTCTGGTGGTTTTTGTTAGTTTACTTCCACTGTGCTTCCGATGGTCCCAGGCAGAAAACAGTACAACTCTAACGAATTTACTTGCTTATTTCTGATTTTGTATAATGACTTTTTATCAGCTTTTAATAAGACCTGGCTGTGAAGTTCTATGTTCTTGAAACACACCGCAAGTGCAAGATAAAAAGTTTTCACCACATTGTACCCTGCTGACTTACGGTAGTACTTGTGAAGGTCATTCTCCATTTTCTTCCACTAAATTGCAATAAAGCAAATTAAATCTTCTGACCCTAAATCAGTGAAAAAAAAAAAGGAAAATTTTGAGTATGTCATGATACTTTCAGCTGAAAAATAATTTCAGCTGTTTACCAAAAGCTATGTTTATACCCCATGTCTGCCTTGCGTCAAGTCAACCCTTGTACCATTGCTTGTCACCAGGACTGCAGATGATAAGGTTAATAGCCAGCTGTTAATAATAGCTGTTAATAGCCATCAGTACTTTCTCCTGCTAATGCTAGACTCTGATTTAAAGAAATTTTTTTTCACACCTATTAATTCTTAACATGTATCAAACATTGATCTCAGTGGAAATTATTACTGGCATCTATATTCCTGCAACAGAATGAAGCATGGTTCAAGTGACTAGCAATTCTCCAATGGAATTGACTATATGTTGTTCATGTCTGGCTAGTTAAGTACTTTCCTCACAAAAGGACAAGGGTGCTCCTGATTAAATTGCCATATAGCACAATAAAAATAAACATAAAGAGAGTGTTGGTTGTGATGTGTTTGGATTTTTTTCAAAGTATTGAATTAAATTGTGGAAACATTAAGCACAAAGGTTTCAAAAAGCTTTTCAAGAAATTCAGGGAGGATAGATCCATCCCTGACTGAAACATCAAAGTCTGAATGCAATTTATAGATCAAGAAGATCTAAAATTATGGCTCATCAGGAGGTTGTAGGGATGCCTCTCTGTGGAAGCCTTGTTCTTGTAATTTTCCCTCAATGTCCACTACTAACATCTGTCAGAAAAGGGATATTTGGTTAGATATTCACACATTGGTATAAATCAAAAGTTCAGATCTTGCTTCTATTTCACATTCTTAAAGACATTTAAATACTGATGTTATGTTGTAAAAAGAGAATGAAGGTAGAAGACGTCATTGAAGACCTATTGTTGTATATTAATGTAGACAAGATATGAATAACACAGTAATGAAACGACAAAGTAGATTTGTCATCAGCTATTGAATAAGTTGTAGACAAAATGTGCATTCATGCATGTCCTCATGGGATTGTGGAAGCAGGACAAGTGCAGCATGGAAAAAAATACATTACTTGAAGGCTTTTGAGTGTAAAAGGTCAGGTTTGGTAACAGGGGCTGTAGGATGCTTGTGTGGAAGGAGGCCATGAACTGCCTTGTACCGGTCACAGCAGGTTCCAGATGACTCTGAAAAGAATGGAAATATCCTGTTGTGCCCCAAACCCTCAACCAGCAAACCAACCATGGTGCCTCTGCTCAGGTGTGCTTAAGGAAAGGTGGCAGCTTCTGGGGGCAGTAGACACAAGAAGAAGAAACGTGAGAAGGGACACAGGAAGACACTCAAAAAAGGAACCATGAGGAGGTAAGAGGGAGGTTTGGAGAAAAAAGATGAGGAATAATGTAGAAAGGGATACTCTTGGGGACATGACTGAAGATGGCCTCTTGGAATGAGGCACTCCTGATGAAGGAGGGATGCTCTGAGGGACTGCAGCCTATGGAGGACCCATGTGGGAGTGAAGATGCACCCAAAGGGTCTGTGGCCTCTGAAGGACCCATGCTAGGACAGGAGAAAAGTAAGAAGCAAGGAATGACAGAAAGAAACTGCTGTACATTGACCATTGCATCACGAAAGGAGTTGGAAGCGACTGAGGGTAAAGTGTAGCGAAAACAAAGGGAGTTAAAATGAGGGGAAGGGGGAAGAGAAGTGCTGGACTGAAACTAAACCTGGAGAGTGGGTAGAAAAGTAATTTTGCTAAGTGTTTGTTTAATTAACTGTTTTTACACCTTTTTACACCTCAGTCAGTAATTAAAAGTTGATGTTAATTAACAATAAAGTTTCTCAAGTAAAGACTGCTTTGTTCATAACAGGTTCTTATGTGTAAATTTTCATTTTCAATGTACCTAATATACAAATAACCGAATACACACTTAACAACTAATGTAAACATAGCATAAATATAATGTCTTCCCTGTTAATGCATGTTAGTTACCGTTGTATTATCCCTGTAATAGTCTTTTATCAAGACTCAGAATCAAGTCTCTCAATTCTTCTCTTGCACCATTTTCCTGATGGGCAGGAGAAACACTCAGTTCCTTAACATTTACAGCTTTATATGTAAGCACTTTCTGGCTGGATACCTTAGGTGTTCCAAATTTTTCTTAATGTCATAACATTTTGTCATTGAAATTAAACAGAAATATGACCCCAAAAAGTTTAAATTTTCCAGATTCAGAGGTAGCTGAAAAAAAAAACAAAACTGAGGAAGAAACAAATCTAAAGGGCTGAATAATTTCTTACATAAAGTCATCTCATTTCAGTGGGATGTGAAAAGAAAAGTAAGACAGTTATTCCACCCATAGAATTTACTGCCTCCTCTACTTAGATGTATTATTCTACAACAATTATTTCAACGTCACAATGATATTTATTGTTTTGCGATTAAGTGTTGACTGTATGATAAATGTAGGAGTTTGGTGATAACTGTACTTTGATACTGAAAAATGTTTTTTACTGTGTGCAAAGGATGTGCATTCCGGAATGTGATTGACTTATTACAATAAGTGAAGTGGAAGTTGAAAATCAAAGTGTGGCATGAAGAAAAATACGTGTTTTGCTTGTTTACAAATACAATTTCTGTTGATGAGAGTCTCATGAACTATAGTTGAGAACAATTATTTCTATTAATATAATATTTGATAAAACTTCTTAATTTTTGTATATATATGCATATTTATACAGAAAATAATTTTAATAATCTAATAAAATATTCTAATTCTGTGTTCATGTTATAATGCCTCACTATTGTTTATTTACCCTAAAAAGATAGAAGTTATTTTAAATATAATGGCATTCATCCCATAAAGCTTTTAAAGAACTACAGTTTATAAGTAAAAAACTGAGCAAATGTTCTAGACTTCCTTTTTAGTTGATGGTGCTAAATAAGCATTTCTCAGGCTTTTTTTTAACTTGCTCTGAGACAGGCATCTAAAACAAATGACTAATTTTAGAAGAGTATGTTTCTCTATTGCTGCAGCAGAAATCTAGATGTCCTGGTTTTCAGCTGAGAGAGAGTTAATTTTCTTCAAGAAAGTCAGTATGGGGCTGTGTTTTGGATTTGTGCTGGAAGCAGCGGTGATAGTGGAGATGTTTTTGCTGTTGTTGGGCGATGTTTACATAGAGCCAAGGACTTTTCGGCTTCTCGCACCGTCCCACTGGCGGGATGGCTGGGGGTGCACAAGGAGTTGGGAGGGGACAGACAGAACACCTGACCCAAACTGACCAAAGGGGTATTCCATACCATATGACGTCATGCTGGGTTTATAAGGGGTTTGGGAGGAAGAAGAAGGGGGGGGCAGCGGCGTTCGGAGTGATGGCGTTTGTCTTCCCAAGAAACCATTACGCGTGATGGAGCCCTGCTGCCCTGGGGATGGCCGAACACCTGCCTGCCACGGGGAGTGGTGAATTAATTCCTTGTTTTGCTTTGCTTGTGCACGCGGCTTTTGCTTCACTGATTAAATTCTTGCATCTGAACCCACGAGTTTTCTCACTTTCGCTCTTCCCATTCTCTCCCCCTTTTCCAATGAGGGGGACTGAGCGAGCGTTTATGTGGTGCCCAGCCAACGGCTGGAGTAAAACCACGACACTAGACAATCAGTATGAAAAAAAAAGATGGATTTCAGCTTATTTTGCAATATTTGCTTAATAATTACTTATTTAGAAGATTAGAAAAAAGATATTTGCTTTCCAGATTGACTATCAGTTTAGATACCTCCAAATATGGAACACTCAGTAACAAAATTATTTTGAAAATAATTTGCAGCTTGTTCTGCTGACATATATTATCCAAGGGCATAAAGTTGACTTTTTTTTTTTTTTTACATACATAGCAGTTCAAAGGTTGAAGAATATAAAGAATGTTGTGGTAATTTTTAATAAATCTTCTACGTTCCAATTAAAGCTTAATGATGGTGGTTTATTACATTTCAGTAGAAGAACACTTTATACCTGTCTTTTCTCTCATTAATCAGGTATCATTAATAGTAATGTAGGAACTGGAAACTGAAACATCTCCTAAGTAGTTAGTCGTGCAGAATTACAGTTTGCCAGCCTCCTTCGAGCCATAAACAGGTAGAAATCATTTCACATCTGCATTTAATTTCTAACTAGTTAAAAACAAGTCATTGGTATTTTGAAGTACAGTATCAACATTTAACATAGGAATATCCATCAACAAACAACACAGTAGATAGTGCAGAACTGTGTTACAAAGTCAGCAACGAGATCCTCATTTCCACTCCGGGAAAGGTATTGCCACAAGTCTTCTGCCAACTTTCTTCTTCCTCTATTGTATCTACTCTCTGGTGGATGTCATATTAGAGACTGCAGCTAAAACATCCTCCATTCTTCACCTACTGGTGCATGAAGGAATATGTGACAGATGCTGCGACATGATGCAGTATTCAAAGATCAATGTATTAATTTAATAAACGTTTCTGCAGTCTTATGGCCCTGCCAACGACTACATTCCTGGTTAAATGGAAGGATAAAGATTGCCTCCTACAGGAACTAAAGATGGTGTTCAATATACTGTTGTCAGATATTATATTTTTTTTTAAATAACACATATCCAATTAAACAACAACAAAAAAAGAAAATGTGAAAAATCAGTTATCATTTCATAAGGCAGAAATAGATATCTGTTGTTTGTAAATTCAAATGCATCGTTTCTGGTTTACCCTTGTTCCAAATAAGTAACTGTCATTTGGTGAGATCTGATTTACTGGAATTTAATTGTGTGATTTTCTGGCCAAGATTCAGGTGCAAGACTAACTCAGACTTCTTGAGATGATCATTGTGACTTAACTGGGTAATCCCTGCATTGTTTGGGAGGGGAGACTTAGTAGATGTCTCTCCTGTATAGAAAGGCAGATAAGCACTTGAGATCCTGAGGCAGGTTAATGAAAAGTACCTTTGAAAATTGTAGCAGTGTACACAGAACCACTGGAAGATATTTTCCTAACAGCTTAAGTGGCTAGAACCGAGTGACAGGAGTTGTGTTGCACAAACACAGGCAAGAAAATACAATTTTACCAACTATTTTAAGTAACAATAAAGCTGGACAGTTGAAATCTTTTAGTGATGCTCTTTTTAACATGCAGATTTGTTTAAATGCAAATATATGCTATATAGAACGCTTGGTCAGCTGGGGTCATTTATTGAAAAAGAAAAGAAGTTACAAGCATGACTCCCCTGCCTTGTTCCAAAGAACTCAGAAAATAAGCACTTGTTTTTTAACTCAGTCTTGTTGACTTGTACTGAATGTGCTTCAAATAATAAAGCAAACTTAGCAAATGAATTAAGGGACCTACAGTTCGGAATGTAAAGTTGTTGTGTGTATTTAAAAAAAATTAATTAGAAAGTCACAAGGGTTAATTTTGAATTAGCTTGTTTATTCAAGTAAAATGAACATCAATGACCTTATATATTTTATTTGTGTGGTCTTAGCAGATTAAAGTGATGATAGATCTAGGTTCCTCAAGTAACAAAATTACATTAGTAAAAAATATTTATAAGCTACTGTATAGATGCTATAGATGGTATGCTGTCAATCATAAATTGAAAAAAAAAGTGAAATAGAAACATACTGCACTTAGGATTTTTTCTGATCTACTTATAAACATGAGGGGAAAATCTTTAATAAGAGAATTGGAACACCAGTTGGTTTACGTCAGATCAAAATTAGATCCATCGTATTTATGTAATCTGTTCTAAACACAAAATCAGGTGTACTTCTCGTTCAGCACAATAGAATTTTTATCCTAACTAATGTAAATTTCCCAGGAAAGGTAATTATCTTTTTTCATTAAATGACTTTTCTACAAAGCATGCAGCAAAATTTTGTAAATTTGTCTTGATTTATGTAATGCTTCATACTTGAAAACTTAACTATAGAGATCGCTTTCCCATACAATGGTGGGGAAAAAAACCAAAACCTAGAAACGAAAATACGTAAAAAAATCAAATCAACAGTATGAAAAGCAAACAAAACCAAGATTCTATGCTGGATTACTAGATCAGATATTTATAGAACTCAGTCTTCCACTTCATACTGATTCACTATCAAAATACAGTATCATCACAGCAGAATTAAAGTGCATTATGTCCTCTATACCTACTTCACTTTACGTAGAAGCAGATTGACTCCATTAACATTTAGTCCAGGTTTCATAACCCTGTACAATCTTTTGTAGAATTTACAAATATAGGCACAGATATGCACTAAGTTAAAAAAGTCACTCTAAGACTTCAACTAAATTAGTGAAAAAGTCCAGAACAGAATGGAGACTCCTGAATTCTTTGTCATTGGTCTAATCAACAAGCAGATTTTTTCTCCTAATTTGCGGCTTCTATTGGGTTACATTTTCTGGCTTTTCTTTGACAGTTTGTATATAGACACATTAAAAAAAAAAAAAAAAAGGAGATGCTTCAATGTCTCTTTCTTTGGAATCTTTATGTATATGTTAGGTCAGAACACACACAAATTACAAAAACTGCGACTTACTCTTTACAGATCACTGAAAAAGAATACTAGATCCTTCCTTTTCTTAGACATACATACTTCCCGCTTGAACATTTAACTCTGCTACAAGCCATAGTTCTTTTAAAAAGAAACTCTCCAACCAGTTTTATATCAGATAAATTGTCTGCATTGATATACTTGGTGTCAGTTCAATGACTAATTGTAAATTTAAAAGGCTGCAGAGCTCAGTATCATCTTAAAATTCAAGCATCCTTTCTCTGCATCTGATTAGTCCATGCCAAGGGGCAATGAGCAGTCAGTGGGAAAAATACTGCTCCATTAAACTGTATCTCTGGGCTTCCAAAGCCCCATTTTTCTTGACATGCAATCTTTTTCTCAGAATCTGAATAATTTCATTCTTGAAAAAATATGTTTTGGTTATTGTAAATGATCAGGTGTTCTTTTTTTTTTTTTCCACCCTTCTCACAGAAGAGTTCAACACAGTCCTAAGGCAAATTTCTGATACATTGAGTTGGACAATAAAAGACTGTCTAAAATAAGGACTATTCAGTACTGAGTCACTGCATAAATTTTGCTTAAAATCTCTAAGCCTGATAGTCATACGCTTATGTCTGTCATTTTCTGTGTCTAACCTCTTAGAAGTTAAGATTTTAGATAACTGAATAATAATAACAGAAGCAAAGTCTTTGCAAATTAGTGAGATATATTTTAATTATGTTCTTTTTATATTTTTACTGTATATATCTGCCTTATATGCTTTTTGAGGCTTTTTTAATTTTAAGAAACAGCTAAAAAAAATTTTATTCTTAATTCAACAATTTTTACTTGTGAAAAGATAAATGGATTCTGACTAATACAATAGACAACTGTTTTGTGGTGTGTCAATGCCAGAGACAGTTAAAAACTTGTGTCTGTGTTAGGAGCTAAATAGTCACTGTGATAGCTACCTGTGAGATATCTTAACAAACTCCTTACATTCAGGTAAATTTGACAAATCATTGAATACTGTTTCGCTTGACAATGCTTCAAGATGGATATGCAAAACTTCTGAGTCAACCAGATCACTATTTCTGAACATTTAGATCAGTATCTTTTCTTGTTTCACTCTTTATGTGTGGATATATTTTTCTGATTCCTGTGTATTCCACCACATTTTAGTTTTTCTCAAATTTCCCAGCACCCACAACTTTTCATCAGACTTTCACTACTCCAATCTTGCATATACTAAATTTAATGTCTTTCAATTTATATCAATGAGGAAAAAAGAAGTCAGCAAGATGAGCATGTGTTTTACAGTACTGTGGTGGGTAGACCCTGGCAGGACACCAGATGCCCATCAAGCTGCTCTATCACTCCCCCTCCTCAGATGGACCAGGGAGAGAAAATATAACTAAAGACTCTCGGATCAAGATAAGGACAGGGAGAGATCACTCACCAGTTACAGTCATGGGCAAAACAGGCTCAACTCTGAGAAAGTTAAGTTAATTTATTGCCAATTAATAAGAGAACAGGATAATAAGTAACAAGAACAAATCTAAAAACCCCTCCCCCTCACCCCCCACGCCTTTCCCTCTTCCCAGGCTCAGCTTCACTCATGACTTCTCTACCCCCTCCCCAGCAGTGGTGCAATGGATGGAAGATGGGGGTTGCAGTCAGTACATCACATGTTGTCTCTGCTGCTCCCTGCTCCTCACTTTCTTCCCCTGCTCCAGCATGGGACCCCTCCCACAGGAGACACTCCTCCATGAACTGCTTCAACATGGGTCCTTCCCATGGGCTACAGTTCTACACAAACTGCTCCAATGTGGGTCCTTTCCACACGGTGCAGTCCTTGAGGAAAAGACTGCTCCAGCATGGGCTTCTTTCAGTTCCTGGGCCACAGCTCCTGCCAAGAGCCATCTCAGTGCAAGATCTCCGTAGGGTCACAGTTTCCTTCAGACTATATCCACCTGTTCCAGCATGGGGTTCATCACAAGGTGCAGGTGGATATCTGCTCCACTGTTAACCTTCATGGCTGCAGGGGAACAGCCTGCCTCATGATGGTCTTCTCCACAGGCTGCAGGAGAACTTCTCCTCTGGCACCTGGAGCACCTCCTCCCCCCCCTTGTTCACTGACCATGGTGGCTGCAGAGTTGTTTCTCTCACATCTTCTCACTCTTCTCTCTAGCTGCTATTGTGCAGCAGTTATTTTCCCCTTCTTAACTATGTTATCCCAGAGTCACTACCACCATCGCTGATGGGCTCGGCCTTGGCCAGCGATAGCTCCGTCTTGGAGCCAGCTGGCCTTGTCCCTGTCAGACACAGGGGAAGTTTCTAGCAGTTTCTGACACCTTCTTACAGCAGCCACCCCTGTAGCCCCCCTGCTACCAAAATCTTGCCACACAAACCCAATACAAATACAAAGTCAAATGTGTATTTATTTGCCTAACCTTGTTGGTAAGTGCCATAAAGGAAACTAAATGTGTAGCAAATTCTTAGTACCATTCAAAAAATTTGATCATTTTTTCCTGTTCCCTCCATTTTAATTTTTTAATTATTCCTTGTTTCTTTCATATAACATCTTTTGTTAGTGTGTTTGGTTTTGTTGGGGTTTCTTGAGGAGAGTGGGTTGTAAATGCTAAATATTGCCACATTCTAATAATAGTAACACCAGAAATAAAAATAATCATTAAAGTTATTTTATTTTTTAAGCATTTTTGGTATTTCTGTTCCTTCAATGGGACATCAGTGATCCCAGGAATACTTTGAAAATGACAGAGCACATTGTCTTTTATAGGACCTGCTTTAGCACTTGCTTTTTGTCATGGTTCTTCAACATTAAGTTTTATTATACTTTCTGACATTCTGTAAAAATGAATTGGTTTTGTGCATTTGGATGTTATTAGGTTTATATGAAATAAGTAGTCAGATACTGAAGGCAGTGGGTAGATAGTGTGATATTATGTGGGCAGTTTAAAAGGTTTTTATCAGACTGTTTAAAGATGTCAATCTTTTCTTTTTGATGACTATCAGAAGGCCTCAAAAAATATCTCCTTATCTCACGTAATCTATTCCTTACTTATTGCTAGCTTCAGTGCAGTTTTATGTACAACTGAAGAGTGTTCATAGAAATTTAGGTTGGCAAAATCCAGGTCTTAGATTAGAGTCTCTAGACAGATTAATTTATTTGCTTATAATTATGTGGGTAGAAAAGGTTTATTATTTTTAAAGCTTTTTGTGACAGAGATATTCTATTGCCATGTATACATGCACACCATTTTGTATAACAGAACATTAACTTCTGCTCTGCTTTCAGAAAACCACATTTTGTACTGTACTTTTAATAAATGTCATGTCTAAGTTATATTACCAGTGTGATCTTTTCCTACTTAATCTAAGCCAAAGTAATTTTAAAGTGATGAGATGGAAATATCAAACAATGTATGAATAAAAGGACGGGCCCAGAGAATTGTGGTGAATGGTGTTAAATCTAGTTGGCGGCCAGTCACTAGCAGCATCCCCCAGGGCTCGGTCTTGGGGCTGGCGCTGTTCTACATCTTTATCAGTGACCTGGACGAGGGGATAGAGTGCACCCTCAGTAAGTTTGCAGATGACACCAAACTAGGAGGCAGTGTCAGTCTACTTGAGGGTAGGAAGGCTCTCCAGAGAGATCTGGACAGGTTGGGTCGATGGGCAGAGGCCAACTGTATGAGGTTTAACAAGGCCAAGTGCCGGGTCCTGCACGTTGGTCACGACAACCCCGGGCAACGCTACAGGCTTGGGGCGGAGTGGCTGGTGAGCTGCCTGGCAGAGAAGGACCTGGGGGTTCTGTCTGACAGCTGGCTGAACATGAACCAGCAGTGTGCCCAGGTGGCCAAGAAAGCCAATGGCATTCTGGTTTGCATCAGGAATGGCATGGCCAGCAGGAGTAGGGAAGTGATTGTTCCCCTGTACTCGGCTCTGGTGAGGCCGCACCTGGAGTAGTGTCCAGTTTTGGGCCCCTCAATATAAGGACATTGAGCTGCTGGAGCGTGTCCAGAGAAGGGCAACAAAACTGGTGAAGGGACTGGAAAACAAATCTTATGAGGAGCGGCTGAGGGAACTGGGGTTGTGTAGTCTGAAGAAGAGGAGGCTGAGGGGAGACCTGATCGCTCTCTACAACTACTTGAAAGGAGGTTGTAGTGAGGAGGGTGTCAGTCTCTTCTCCCAAGTAGCAAGCGACAGGATGAGAGGGAATGGCCTCAAGTTGCGTCAGGGGAGGTTTAGATTGGATATTAGGAAAAACTTCTTCACGGAAAGAGTAGTGAGGCATTGGAATGGACTGCCCAGAGAGGTGGTTGAGTCGCCGTCCCTGGAGACGTTCAAAAAACGCGTAGACGTGGCACTTCAGGACATGGTCTAGTAGGCATGGGGTGCTGGGTTGACGGTTGGACTTGATGATCTCGGAGGTCCTTTCCAACCTTAGTGATTCTATGATTCTGTGATTCTAAATGAAACTATTAGGAGTCAGTTTATATGGCATACCCTACCTGTTTTTATTCTGGCTAATAATAACCAAGACAGAAATCAGATACCATATCGTATAATTCTATTGCTTAGAAGAGGCTGGATGAGAGAGAGACAGATACAAGAACTGTTCCAAAAATCTTACCGAGAGTTGATATGAATGCATGCAAGCCTCCAGATACAGAAAAAAAAAATTAAAAAATCAATATTTAGATAAGGCATTAAAATGTTGATCCTTTTGTTACTTATAACTTAAGGACTATTGCCCCTCTTACCTTGACAAAATACTGAACAATGAAACAATTTGGAATTATATTCCTTGTTTTGTGTAAGGAGTATAGACTAAAGAAATAAACTTAGCACTTACCTAATATTTTCAGGATACTTTCTGTGTATAATTTCTAAATACTTTAAAGTAGCTTAATATAGTTGGCTTTTGAAAAAAAGTTTAAGTAAGCAAAAAAATATTAGAACTATCAACTGAACTTGAGAATTTTTTATGTTCTTTAAATACTTAATCTAATTGCATAGCTTTTTTTAAAATATGATAGACAGTTTCAGGGAAAAAAAGGAAAGAGTAGTTACTGGTACTGAGATTTGTACTCCTCTAGAGGCTTGTTAAGTGGCAGAATACAGTAAAGGAAAAAAATTGTAAGTCTATTGCAAAACAATTTTTCAGGTAATAAAATTTTTATAAACCTTCAGAGAAATGTATGTTAGTGTAATTGCAATGCAGGATCACAATTTCTTGTGTTGTATAAATGAGAGGATTTCAGAAGGAAATTTCCATATCAAGATAGGAGTTTAGCAACTTAGCAGTATATTTAGTGTTATAATCTTATTTTGAAATATATTCTTTATTTTTTGTTTCATAATTCCTGTAATTCATAACTGTACTGAAAAGGTTAACCTATATCTATCTTCACTGTAAAATAATAATTTCTTTTTTTTTCAGAACTCATGTTTATTTGCCTGCAATATTTGTTGCTTTTATTTAAAAGATTATGCTAATTGAAAACATAAATGTGTGTGTATTTAATACACATATAAAATACATTAAAATATATTACTCTTTCATAGTGTTTAAACAAATACTTTGAATACACTTAATGGGTTTTAGCTGGTCAGATCACTTCCCCCCCAGTATTCCCATGCATATCCTTTCTTCCATTTCTTTATTTTTCCTTCAGGGCAGAAACTGCTAGAGGTATTGACTGTGTCTTGGTAAATACATAAAAACAATTGAATCTTAATAAATGATTAAACCACAAAATGTCTGTTCTGAAAAAGACAAAGATACTTCATAGTTTAGAGACCTGACAGACTAAAACAGAAGCGAAACAATGATTTGTCGCTCCAGCTATTGATACAATCTACATCACTTGCCTACTTCACCAGCTACTGAGTGCCAAGACCACATCTCAACCTTAATATGAACAGTGGAGATACAATTTTCAACTATTTATTTTACTTCAGCTATACAAATCCTAGACTATATTCTGCCTTTCCTTCTTTTAAGTACAAACCCATAACTTAACAACCATATTTGCTGTTTCTGCTTTCTGGATTTTTAGTGCAATATAAATAAAGAGGAGAAAAGAGAAAAAAATAATTCCATCAGATGAAGTAGGTATGGTTCAGCACAGAACTATTCAACTCTAAATGTTTACCTACTGCAAAGGCAGAACATTAGAAGCTTATTGGTGAGACAATAAGCCTGACAAAGCAGCTGTCCTTGAGAAAGGAAAGAAAATGGTAGCAAAAGTATATTTTTTTTCTTCAAAATTTAGGTGGAGATTTTTTTCTTTTCCCTCTTGCCTCAGTCAACTGTAAAGAAGTAAGTTTTTTTTAGTCTATTAGGTGAAGGGATTACCAAAGGATACAAAATATCAAAATATGTTTCTGTCTTTTACAGCTCTATGTGTTTAACTTCCCTATTGGAATCCACTGCAAACATTGCTATGGTATGAGGAGACTGTCCTCACTGATTTACCTCTTTGTGCCTTCATGGGTATGTAGAGCAGTGTGGCCTCCAGCCAGGGTCAACCCACCACAAGCAGATCGGAAGAATGGAAATAGAGGCATCACATAATTGACACATAACTGCTGTTTGAAGGTTATAGTCCCATCAGGACTCAATTTATACTGTTGGCCAAAACAGCAAATTCCCAGTCCAAGATGTGATAGAAAGCAAACATACCTTGAGCACCAAGACTGATTATATTTCACATGTGGCAATTTGTCTACAACCAAGAACTTCGTATGTCTACGTATAAAATGCATTCTACAGACTTAGATCTCAAGTTCTTCATGGGCTATTTTATTTCCCAGCCACAACTATAAAGCATTTTCAGTGTATTTGTCTCTATACTGGAAAAGTTTTACAAATTATTAAAGGATAGCATTATAGGCTTCTCTTTTTTTAATGTAGTTCTACTTTTTAACACTCGCCTCAATTTGCTAGAATAGTATCCTGTCACAACTGTTTCAGTGGCATATCTTTGTCTCTCTTGAAATGCAGCAAATATGTTTTGTTTGTAGCATAGGCATCAGAATAATTGGATAAAGTTCCACTAAGACTTATGAAAGTACAATGCTTACATAATTTGTCAGATATATGGTTTTTAATGTCAAAGGGATAAATTATAGGACTGTGAATTTGCTGACAGTTTTTAATTTTAAACATGGAGAAGATGACATGTATTTTCCTATGAAATGTTAAAAGAAAACAAAGATTATTCTTAATTAAATGCCATACAAGACAAATTTCACACTCATTTCCAGGAAAAAAAAAGGATAAACAGTAGTGAAAGTACATGTCACCTCTCTCCCACCTCTGCTTTCCAGTAATAAGGCGTTTGTGCTTCAGAATATGAACAGATTGCAAATAGATGTCATAAATAAGATCTTTCTGTCATGTTTCAATTACTGATTAAATAAAAAAAGCAGTGAAAGTGAAATTTACGCAAACTCAAACCAAGCTGAACTCCTTTTCAGTTGCCTATGCTTCATTGAATGCTTTACCTTAAATTTCTCTGGGACAGTCTCTTCCTGCCGTTGTATATACGCTCAGGCACTAAGACACAGGACCTTGAGGCTGGAGAGAATCTAGTAACCAGATTTCTAGTACAAGCTTGTGTAGAAATACCCAGATTACTTATATGAACTGATAGGTCTACATAGAAGACTCATATGCTACACAGGGACACCCACTTAATCCCAGAAAAGCATGAGCTGCCCAACAGCACCGCACTCTGTTTAGGCAATTGCAAAGCTTCTAGAGTTCTCTGTAGAAAAAATTTTGGGAAGTCTTCGAGGATAGTGCTATTGCATTATATATATCAGTGTCTCATGAACTGTTTGGAACTAGCTTAATCACCTCATCCTCCACTTCCATCTCTGTCAAGGGGTCCAGCTACTGGCTTGGGCTGCATGTGAAGGTGAGGAGGGGAAATTCATAAAATCATAGAACAGTTTGGGTTGGAAGAGACCTTTAAAAGTCATCTAGTCCAAACTCGCTGCAGTCAGCAGGGACATCTTCAACTAGATCAGGTTGCTCAGAGCTCCATCCAGCCTGATCTTGACCGTTTCCAGGGATGGGGCATCCCTGTTTGGACAACCTGTTCCAGTGTTTCACCACCCTCATCGTAAAAAATTTCTTCCTTATATCTAGTCTGAATTTCCCATCTTTTAGTTTAAACCCATGACCCCTTGTCCTGTCACTACAGGTCCTACTAAAACGTTTGTCCACATCTTTCTTATAAGCCCCCATTAAGCAGTGAAAGGAAGCAATAAGGTCTCCCTGGAACTTTCTCTTCTCCAGGCTGTACAACACTAACTCTGTCAGCCTTTCATCATAGCAGAGCTGCTTCATCCCTCTGACCATTACTGATCATTTTTGTGGCCCTCATCTGGACTTGCTCCCAATGGTCCATGTCTTTCCTGTGCTGAGGACCCCAGAGCTGGACACAGTGCTCCAGGTGGGGTCTCACAAGAGTAGAGGGGCAGAATTACACCCTTTGACCTGCGGGCCATGTTTCTTTTGATGCAACCCAAGATACAATTGGTTTTCTGAGCTGCAAGTGCACATTGCTAGCTCATGTCCAGTTTTTCATCCACCAATTCAGCTGATCCAGGACTGTATTTCTTTCTGTCTCCCTTCTCTTTTCCTCCTCCTGAGTCCCAGTCACAGTTTATCAGACTGAAGCTTCACATCACTTTTGTGTAACCAAAATACAATAATAATAGTGAAACGGAAAGCAAGATCACCAGAAATCATTGCTCAAATGTCTCTCTTAATTTTTAAACCTCATAGGGATACTGTGATGTTAGGGAGGTATCAAATTTATAAGACTGGATATTTTGCTTCTAGATTCGTCATCATAATCAGGACACAAATGTAGTATAGAACAAGTAAATAAAAGGAAACTCTCTGTCACTAATTATTCTATGAATAATAGAAACAGGTTCTCCAAAGATAAAGGAAGTGTTGCTTTTTGGTAAGATGA
Organism: Psophia crepitans; assembly: GCA_013399095.1. NCBI lineage: Eukaryota > Metazoa > Chordata > Aves > Gruiformes > Psophiidae > Psophia > Psophia crepitans. Next base: position 396,319 of record VWZZ01008257.1, read on the forward strand.
TAACTTCAAAAATTTTGCTTCTGCAACTTTATTCTCTCACAAATTTGAAAGTAATATTGAATTTACTAACAAAAAAAAAAACAAAACAGCAAAAAACCTAAAAGAACACAACCTACAAACTGTATGCAATTTTTTGCCTTCAATGTTAAATAAAATTTAAATTCTGTGGAAAAAGAAAATAAAATAATTTGAAAACTTTGACAAATGTTTTGTTTTATTTTTTTTTTAGAAAACATTGTAATATTTGTATTATTAAATATCTTTTGGAAAAATCTGAGCTATTTTAGCCTAGTGTTTTTTCTGTTGGTAAGTGTTGATCAGCTCTAATTATAATGCCAGAAAAGAGTAAAAATTAATCTCAGAGTTCTTTCCATGCTGATGAATAATGAGCATTATTGAATTCTATTCATGTCGATATACACCTGACTACCTGAAATCTGCTTTCTTATCCTGCTAACACAAACAGGAAATATTTTTAAATATGTTGAAAAATCAAAGTTATGTGTGCAGATGGGAAAGGAGTAAGGTAAATTCAAAGATTCTAGGAGAAAACACAATTGTGGTGATTTAATTTGTTTTGCCTTTGTTATTTCTGTTGTCCCTTGTAACACTTGGTAACCCCAGAAATTGTACAACTGAGGATTCAGAAATCCATTGCTCCATGAAATTCTCAAACAGTAACAAATTTTTAAAAATAATTTAAACCAGCTACTTATTTCTTTTTTTTTTTTTTTTACTTGGAAATAAAATGCCTACTGGAGATCTGAAGTCTCAGCTTCCTAACTACGGTTGCAAAGCTGAATGAGTCTATGCCCAAAGAAGTCTTATTTAAGCAGATGTTGGCAGAAATGCAAAGCTTCCTGTTGGCTCAGCTGAAGGATTTGGATGCCCTGAATATCCTGACAAGAAACCCTCTCTCCATGGAGTATCCTGGCTAGAGATAAACCTCCTATGGGATGAGGTATCTAGTTTTATGGCAGATAGTCAACATTTTCAGTTTGCCAAAGAGATAGACTTGCTGTCGAGAAACCTTACCCTGGGAAATCTGCCTGGTTTCTGTCAGAAGATTCAAGAAAATCAACACCTTCCTACAAAATTTTACAATTTTGTCAAGCTCGCACTTTTTGATAGAAAAACAGGAAAAAAAAAGTTATATTCATTTTAGTCATAAGTACTCAAAATTACAAGAGATCTGGAAAAAAAACCCACAAAGATCTGTTTAGAAAGCTGCCGAAGTATGACTCAATGTTGATGCTGCTGCTTTGAACCCTGTCCTTAACATTGACTCAGTTATGTAACTTTAATGAGGCTATCTTACTTCATAGGTATATCTCCGGTTTTGCATTTACAAAAGATCATTTAACCAGCAATGCGATCTATGATAATATGTTATAATTTCACAATTTTTAGGGTGAGTTAGCAGCTCAGGTTTTTTGTTGTTTTCTTATTACTTCTTTGGAAGATTATATGGGACCATTTGACTGTATATAAGTATACAGTATATATAAGTATATAAGAAGAACATCAAAATAATAAAATGTCCACTTTAACTAAATAAATTTTCACAATGCTTTACCCCCTGTACTTTCCAGCTACCGTTGATGGCTTTCCTAAGGTATATCTCAGTCTTTGGTGGAGAAAAGGATCCAATTCAAATGAATCAACTTGAGCAACCTGTTTTGGGGGAGAAGAGCAAAACAGAATCAAAAACAATTTCATAGTCAGGCTGGAATTATAAAATAACTTTGATCAAAATAGTTTAGGTGTCACACTTCTCTCCGCCAAAGTAACAGTCAAAGTAATGCTGCAACACTCTCTAGATTTTTCAGATACTGTCAAGGTCAAAGCCTAAGTGACCTATTAAATCATTTTATCTGTCCCCATGTTGGCCAAAATAATTGCTTTCCAGTTTTATGGCCAATGTATTTATATCATGTATAAGTGGATGAACTTTTGACATTGGAGAAGTCTCAACCCAAGAAAATCTATAGGTAGATTTATAAATATGTTTAAAAAATAACTTTGTTGATTCTAGTTATTTCCTCTTCATCTCTGTTTTTGTGAGGTTTTAATATTTGTTCCCTTTTCCTAGTGTTAGACGAATTTAACATTATTTTAAGAAGACATACTGGCCTTGGAATGTTTCAAATGTTCCTGGACCATGAGATATAATGTCTTTCTTATCATTTTATTACCCTTCTCCAACCTTTATGATCACAGACTGTAGAAAAAGCTATATAAACCATACAGATAGTTCAAAGGAGAAAATAAAATGTGGGTCTGTGTCAGTTCAGAGGCACCAGGATTCTAGATGATTTATATGTTCCTTATATTGCAGAAATTGTTTCAAAGGTATGACTTTAGTCTTCATGCTGTGTAAGTGGTATAGGAAAGACCAGCAGAGTGTGGAAAATCTATATATTTTATTGGGACTTTTAAGTGTATTTATTCATTTAGTTAATCTAAAGCTTAATTTTTGCTTAGTCCTGTGTTGAGAAGGGACTATATTAAAGTTATAGAGTGAATTATTCATCTGATGGTCTGCCTTCTTTGAAACTGTGTCCAATTCAGTTTCCAAAACAAGTTGCTGGTTGGATGGGGCTTTGGGCAGCCTAGTCTAGTGGAGGGTGTCCCTGCCTATGGCAGGGGGGTTGGAACTAGATGATCTTTGAGGTCCTTTCCAACCCAAACCATTCTGTGATTCTATGAAATATGTTCCCTGGTGACCTATAATACTACTGCTTGTTCTCCTGACTCCGACCTTCAGCTCCACCAAACTTTCAAATCCATTTTGAACTCCTACAGCAGACGTTTCTTATGTTCCTTGTATCAACAATAATGTTAATTTGACCTGCTATTCATTGTTTTCTACACAGGTCTTTTTTTTCTGCTTTCTCACTAAAGAGAGGGTGTGTAAGATACTGGTCTCCAATAAAACCATATTTAATCCTCTGTTGTTTCACTAGCTAAAGTGTGTGTTCAGGGCTGGTAAGTGAGCTAAGACTTAGATTTTTTGGTTCTTTTGAAGGAAGATTTGATGGATAAGAGTCTTTTGGTATGAGATTGTGTTCATTAGAGCTTGATTCTGCTGCAGTTTTCTTCATAAGACTCATAACAAAACAAAACAAAACAAAGAATAATAATACTTCAGATTCGGACCCCCTACTAACTATAAAAGTAAGAAGAGGAAGCTGTCATTTCAACGTGCTTTTCTTTCTTCAAAGTCTCTAGATAGTTTTAATAAGGTTTAGCAAACTTTTAAAATTTATTCCTTTAACTTAAAAAAATGTTTCTTTAGTCAATATAGCTGTTTCTTCCTAAGACATAGTAAATTATATAGAAATTCTTTCTTTGACATCTTTTTTCCCTGAACTCTTTGTTGCTATATTTTTCTTTTGGGTGCAGTTTAAACAATTTAAAACGACCAATGAAACAAATCTTTCAAAAAAAAAAGATTAAAATTCTGTGTTTTTACACAGTAAAAAATTGCAGTGAAACTATATATATATTATATTATATATACTGTATTAAATATTTCTGAATATATAAAAAAGGACATATGAAATTTAAATTCCTGTGGTTTGGAAGATGATCCTTATCAGTTAAATAAAAGAAAAATAAAATTTAATGGGTTTGTCTTTATTATCTCTAAGAAGCTTATTTTCTTTCATTATATTAAATTTTATTATTAACTATAGTTGCAATTTGGCATATTTGTTGTATAATAACTGGCTGAAGTTATAATTATTTAGATTCTGATTCTGGATTTTGAATTCTGAATTCATTCAGAAGTACATTTGGAATTCAAATGGACTCTGTTGTATCAGAGTGAAGGAAACAGATATCAGAGTTAAAAATGTTTACTGTCATTCCTTCCTCAGTTGCACTGGATATGTATTCTGGTATGTTTAGAGGCAAGGTTCTAATTATGGAAAGAAGGCTAATTAATGTTATTTAATAAACTGTAAAAAGAATTAACTTTTTGGTGTCATAAGTCACCATTTTCCATAGAGGAATGTTCCATGAAAAAAAAATTACATGTTATCATTTTATTGCATTGTAAGATCTTATTTCATTTTAATAACTAATTATTTTTGTTATATACTATTGGTGAGACAGTCAGAAAAGTTTATTTTATATCTTTATATATATAGAGGCTCATCACTTGTCTGTGAGTGTCTAAGTACAGACTGATGGGATTGTTTAATACAAGCCCAATTTCTTCCAGGACACTTTTATATGTGATGACTTTAACTAGCTCATCAAAAGATACATTTTAATTGATGTCAATACATCAATTGATGTCATTCTGGTGTTGATCTAAGGTCTAATGAAGCAAATAGAAAACCTTGACTGAAAAATAGCTGTGAGTTTGGTTAAAAATAAAAATTGCCAATATGAAGTCTGTATTGTGCTGTTATGTTTCAGCCATTGTGTACTTGTGCTGTGTGATTTATCTCTGTGAATGGAAATGTGATCTGAAGTTGTTTGTTAAAAATAATCCAAGTTATTAAACATTAATATATATTTATACGTAAATACTTGGATGCATAGTGATAATGCATTTTTTGTTAAAGGAGAGAAAAAAAGTTGAATATGTTCTTTCTATACATCTTCTCAAAAAATTTCTATGCCTCTTTGCATGTGTAGGTTCTTCTGCCAGTATCTTTCAGTCCATTGCTTTTTTAGCTTTCCAGAGTTTTTATCTTCTCTTTTTGGAATGTATGAAAAATATATCCAGCCACTCTTTAAGCCTTTATTTTGTTTGGTCATACAAGACAAGCCAGTCAATCTCCTCTCCATTCTCCTAATAATCCTTGTAACCCTTTTCTGCAGTAGTTCCTGTAAGACATAATATCAGTTTAAGTGTATTTTTCAGCAGTATGAGTAACTATATGGTACATTGTACTTTGGAGGATGCATTATGGATATTCCTTCCTAGTAATGTTCTAGAATACCTCTCCTGATACATTTCAGGGTTTATCTTTGTACATTTTACACTTTGCACCTTTACAACATTGCAATGGAGGGTCATACAGTAAGCTGCAACCTGTTCAATCCGTCATACCTACAGCTGGTTTTCTTCTCTGCATGAGTAAGGACTTGTTGACGTTGGGAAAGCCACTGTAAAATGTCTATGCTGTGAATGTAAAGTTCTGTAGATCTTTTAATATTCTTGTAAAATTAAGAAATTCTCAGAACTTATTTTAGGCAGTATTTTTCTCCTAGTAAGTAATACTGAAAGAAATAGAAAACTTCTAAATACTTACAGAGAGCCAAAAATATTTTGTAAATTTTAACAGTGAATGACTGCAAAGCAAATGAGATATGTTAACTTAGCAGACTTCAGAAAGAAGTCATTTTAGGGCATCTGGTTCTCAATAGCTGAGAGCAGAGGAGATGACAAAATAAAAATATACACAAATCAAAGTCAACATATATAAAAACAAGCCAGGTGCCCACCAAAACCTCTATCACTTCACCTCCTCAGCTGGACAGGGGAAAGAAAATATAACAAAAGGCTTGTGGGTAGAGAGAAGGACAGGGAAAGACCATTCACTGATTACTGTCACAGGCAAAACAGACTCAACTCAGGGAAATTAATTTAGTTTATTGCCCAAATCAGAGACGAGGAATAAGAAATAAAACCTTAAAAATACTTTCCCCTCATCCCTCCCTTCTTCCCGGGCTCAAATTTACTCCTGATTTTCTCTACCTACTCTCCCCGAGCGGCACAGGGGGATGGGAAATGAGGACTGAGTTCACGTGGACTATCATTATTCACAAGCTGCTCCAGTGTGGATTCCCCACAGGGTTACAAGTTCTGCCTGCAAACCTGCTCCAGCATGGACTCCTCTCTGCACAGGTCCTACCAGGAGCCTGCTCCGGTGCAGGCTTCCCACAGGGTCAGTCTCCTTTGGGTGCATCCACCTGCTCTAGCATGGGGTCCTCCATGGGCTGCAAGTGGATATCTGCTACACCATCAATTTCCATGGGCTTCAGGGGGACAGCCTCCCTCACTGTGGTCTTCTCCACAGGCTGCAGGGGAATCTCTTCTCTGGTGCCTGGAGCACCTCCTCCACCTCCTTCTTCACTGACCTTAGTGTCTACAGAGTTGTTCCTCTCACATCTTCTCACTCCTCTCTCTGGATGCAATTACTTCTGAAGGATTTTTTTCCCCCTTCTTAACTATGTTATCCCAGAGGCAGTACCACCATCTCATGGCCTTGGCCAGCAGTGGGTCTGTCTTAGAGCCGGCTGGCATTGGTTCTATCTGATAAAGGGGAAGCTTCTAGCAGCTTCTCACAGACACCACCTCTGTAGCACCCCCACTAGCAAAAGCTTGCCACCCAAGCCCAATACAATACTGCTCCTATTTATGCAGCACTCTAATTTTTTACATGGGCTTTATAATCTAAGCAAGACTAGTTTTTTTAAACAATATATATTGCAATTAAAATAAGTTTTGAATATGCATGTTAATACCTTCTTACTGCATCATAATAGTTATTGATTATTTATAATAATGTCAGAGCTAGTACAGAGGTTTTGAAATGACGTGGCGAGTGTGTGCATGTATGTGTGTCTATGTGTGACAAGGAGTCCAACCTGAAAGTTTCAAATTTGTCAATACCAAAAAGAAATTCAAAAGTTAATTTATCTAAAATTTGGTATTTAAAAGTCTTAGTTTTTTAGTGAGTCTCTTGATTTTCTGAAAACATAATGAATTTATTTTCCAAATTTTAAGTTTAATAATCCTACCTGGTCATTAAGGGGAACACAAATTTAAAAAGACTCCTTTTGTAGATATGCATAGATGGTTGCAGTTAGTGAGGAAAAGAACATAGAGAATTTCTTGTTGTTCTCTGTTCTTGGAAAATTTACTCTCTTTTAAGAATATTCAGTGAGCTTCATAGGTGAAATTATAGCAAGATATCTGGCAGGTCCTTCTTCAATGTCATCAGTCTAAAAAGCACCTCACTTTTCTAACTGCATTACGTGATATTCTCTTGATATTCACCCATTTTAAAAATGAAAACCTTTTATTCTTTAGGACATAATTTTTATGTGACTTTTTTTCTTTTTTTTCTTTTTTTTTTTTTTTAAACCAGGAAACATCTTTAGTTTCACATCTTTGAGCATTTTCCAATCCCTGCATTATCTTTCATTTATGTTAACTCTGTATACTTTAAGAAGCTGATCTCTGGAGATGCTAAACAGCAGCAGCTCTCAGTGATTTCTGCTAAAGAAAGAATATATATAATGTGTTCTTCCTGACATTGTTTTGGGAGGGAGAAGTGCTGTGAAGACAGTTAAATTACTCTTCATATGTAAAAGCTTGATTATAAAAGAAGTACCAAATGCTTTTAAGGCTTTCTAGTATAGCAGATGTGATGACTGTGTTTTATGGACATTTATGAGAGTTTTAAATTTCCAAGTCACATCCATTTTGGAGAGATGTGCTTGTGTACCAGGAGTTCTAAGATTTGAGGTTTTCTGGACCCTTTTTGACATCTCTTCGTTATGGCAAAAACATGCAAGTAGGTGAGCCTTGTCGGTGTGGTCTGAGCATGTCACACAGTGACTTGTCTCCAAGCTTTAACCTTGTAAAAATTAAATATCTACTCTAAGCTATTCTGATATGCTTCCTCCCCAAAGCTCTCTTCTTCCTAACACTTTTCACATATTGCATGTTATTAATCCGTGAAGATTCAGAGACCTCCAGGGCAAACAGCAGCTTGTTCTTTGCATGCTCATTTTATTGTCAATTTGTGTCCCAAGCGTCTCCAAAGATTCCCAAGTTTTACCATCTCACAGATTGTTTAAAATAATTCCTAATTCAAATGTCAGCCTTTTTTGTTTCCAAATTGTGAACAAAGAAAAAGATATAAAGATTGACAAATACAATTATTGTTGTGAATGTAAAGGTATATTGCTCTCGTCAGTGTGTAATAATTTTAGGAGCAGAACACAATGATCCTGATTTCCTGATTAGATGAAAACTGCATGTATAGTTAGTCATTCCATTTCTAGATTCTGTATTACATGTTATTTCCTTTTGTCCATGTGTATTGAGGCTACTCATACATGACATTTATACTAAGTGTCACAACTAGGTTTCAAGGCTCTTAGTACTAACATATGTGAACGTTGAATGAATTCTGTACATCCTAGAACATGTGAGATCTAATTCTCTGCAGCTTTTCTTCCCTCTCTTTCTTGTCTGGTGTTCACAATAGGACTGACCTCATCTATAATTCTCTGGTTCTGGCCATTCTATTATTCTGTGATCTATGAATTCACATTGAGGGGTGATGGAGGGGCAGAGAGGAGAAACAAAATAGTCTGAGGATCCTTTCATGTTCATAAAACATGATATCATATATATAATATGATATATTAGATATCTCCTAGAGAAATCTTATTGATAAACAGTTGCAAACTATTTAGGAAACCTGATATAAGTGCGAATTCTTCCCCAAGGGCTTACCACCTAGGACATAGCACTTTGTAAACAGATGAGACAAACGAACAGGTTAGAGTGAGGTGAGGGACAGTGTGTTTAGATAATTTTTAGCCAGCAATAGAAATCACAATATATTTTCCTTGCCAGTGTCAGATTGTAGTTCATTGATAATTTATTTTGATTTCTTAAATTTCTTAAATGCTGATTTTCACAGCAATGCACATTTTACAACTTGACACAACTGGTAGGTGAAGAAACTTTAGAAAATGTGGAACTTAGTGTAGAAAGAATTATTAAGGTCTCTAAATATATTTAAATTAACATGTTCACAAGGTACTCATAGTTCGGGAAGGGCAGTTGAACCGTAGAAAAGGAATGCCTGAAGCAAACTAAGTTCAGAGAAGTTTTTGAAACAAAAGTTTGAATCCCTGCTTAATGTTATCAGATAGAAGTGTAAAATAGGCTTCAAACTGGGTAATTAATACTGTATAAATAATCTTCTCTAAGGGTCATTTTTTTTTTCCCCAAATAGTCCTGAACAGATTAACATTTTCCCCCCACAATCTCCACCTTCTTTCAAGAAGTTAAGGTGCAGGTTCCTACTGAGCCCTTAGGGTTCAATTCACCTGAAAAGTAGCGGTGACCTTCTGTACTGAGCAAGCCTACAAAAAAAAAAGCGGCAGGTGGTGTCTCTGTTGCAGTTTGACCTATTCAACTGCAAGGTTACTTGGCATGCAAAGTAGACTTGTGCTATGTTGACGAAGGGCAGTTTGGTCCTGGGGAGGGGAAAGGGAGAACAGGACTATGTTGTAGGAAACAAAAGAAACAGAGGTTTTACAGATGCTTTTTTCCTGCTGAAGGAAACTCTTTAAACTATTTAATGGAATAAATGGAGCCTAGAACATCACTTATGTCCACAGCAAAAATATATTGCCCTATTTTTAAAAGAGTGATATGTAAATTCATAGCTCTGCATGAATAGCTACCACTAATAGTAAACCACAGAAGGAATGGGGGTGCAACATCACTTAAAAGTTCGACCTTTGATGGGCCTGATTTAAAACATACCAAAATAATTAGGAGTCTCTTTGTTCATTTAATTGGCTTTTGCCATAAAAAAACCCTTGCCTTTTTGAAGTGCAGTGACAGTGCCAGAGTATAACATTAGAGAATTAAGTCCAAACCAACTCTTCCTAAGCGGTCTTTATAATAGTGTGTCCTGTTGTGAAAAATTTAAAAAAAATAAAAGGGGTCCTGTAGAAGTGAAGATGTCCCCTGCTGTTGGAATGCTCTGCCTTCAATGTCTGGCGTAGCCCATATTTTAAAAAGCAAAACAAAGTGTTTCATACAGCTTTTTAAAATGGATTGGGCATGTGATCTTTGTCACTGGTTGTACAAATATGGTAACTATGCAGTCAAACGGCCTCATTATTTGTAAAAGTTTTACACTTGTTTATTAGAACTTTACCTAAACAGTTAAAACATTTTATATTTAGCTGTTATAAAATGCCTAACTAAAGTATAACTTTGAAAATAATGAAAAGGAAATCTTTTGTTGGTGTCTTGTTTCCCAGAGTTCCCTTTTTTTACCCTGCACTCTTTCTCATATGGATTCCATCATTATTGCCCAAGATTTTGAACTTTATTTTTACATCTTACACATCACAGTTTATCTCACTGAAAATAAGGACAAATATATGGACCATATTAATTTTGACACTTGTATTATTATTGCCGAAGCTGTTGAAATCACAGGATTTATATTTTTTTTACAGAACATCATTATTCTAGCCCTAGTAGAGCTCCCTGCTACTTATCTGAGAGGGGGAAGCAAATAAACAAACAATAGAAAAAAGATAAGCAATTGATCATAGATAGTGATGCAGTTGCTGGGGACAGAGGAAGAAGATCAGTGAAGTAGCTTTGTTTGATCATCGTGGTTAGCTGTACGTAATAACTGTACTTTACTTTCTTAATGTTTTTTTGTCTGCTGTTTACATATCAAGTCTCAGAATTGAGTATCGTTCAAAATACAGGAGAAGAGAAGGAATGATGTCAGGAATACAAAAAGTGTCAATGGCATAAGAAGGATGTATTTTTAACAAACCTTTAATATCAACAACACTGTGACTAAACAAAATTAAAGTACCATGAAGTTTTTCCACTTAAAAAAACCCAAAGTGATGTTTACTAAATATCTAAATATTGAAATTATGTCACTACACTTAGGCAATTATATTCAACTTCTAACAAGGAAAGAGCCTTGTAATATAACCCAAAGACATTTCTTACAGTTACATTAATTTACTTCTTTTTTTTTTATTTATTTAGTAGTACTCACGCAGATTTCTGAAGTCCAGTTTCATTGTGAGAAAACATTTCCTTTGCAAGGAAGAGTTTTAGGGCAAGAAAGTTACGTTACTCGGCAGTTTGATATTTGTGGCCATAGATTGGAACTAGGATGTAAAGTATATTTCAAAGCAATAAAACAAATAAACAAACAAAACCCCCCAAACAAACAAAATACCCATACCAAACCAACCAGAAAACCCCTTTCAGTTTCTTATGGCTGGAAGCTGTGGAACTTCACACGTGAAAAACTCGCCGAACTAAGATCACAGCCAAAGCTGATAGATTCTACATTCCTCTTTTCTGAAAAGTAAAGAATCAATATACTGCTAGGTCAGATCTTTTTCAGCAAAAGGAGTAGCAGAAAAGAAGTGAGAAAAGAGAGTAACAGAAGGCATGAATTTACCAATCAAATACATAAAATCTAAAGGGTGTTTTTGCACATACTTATCTTAGTTGAAACCACACATTTCTAAATATGGGACTTGGTAAAACTTTCTGAGTAAAACCTTTGAGATAGTGGTACATAGTAAGATAACACTTTCTAATTAAGTATCGGTCTTTCATGTTATTTTATTAAACGTTATGATATTTTTAACTAAGAAATACTACTTCATGTCCTTCAAAAAAAAGCAACAGTGAAGTTCCTTGCTCTCACTAATTAGTACTCCAGTACAAAATGCATCTCAAACTGGATATTATACTGCCAGAACTTTGATATACGTCTGTTTATGCTAAACCAGACGTATGCCTTATTATGGACTAATACATAGGCTTCCCTGTCACTCATTCTTCTGCAGTGTAAAATCTTAAACGTGTGTTTTCTTAGATTTTTTTTCTGCTGCTAGATGGGATTTTTAGGGGGGTGTTACTAGCTTGTTGAAATGAAATTACCATTGGCACGCAAAACTTTAATACTGAACTAGCACAGGGTAATCTGGTATCAGGGTGTCTTTGTTGCTTTGCCAAAGAGTCATGTTCTGGTAAGGTCTATCATGTTTTGGCCATGTGCACTGTAGTGGTTTAACCTTGGCTAAACACCAGGTGTTCACCAAGCCACTCCATCGCTCCCCTCCTGCAGGGCACAGAGGGAGCAAAAAACATAAGATGGAAAAAAAAGCAATCCCAAAGTCCTGGGTCAAGATAAAGGCAGTTTTAATGTAGCAGAAGCAAGACCATGCGTGGAAGCAAAGCAAAAAAACCCCAAAAGATTATTCTCTACTTCCCATCAGCAGGCGATGTCCGGCCACTTCCTGGGAAGCAGGGCTTCAAAACGCATAGTGGTTGCCCCAGAAGACAAAACGTTGAAAAAAGTGAATGCCCCCAGTTCCTCCCCCTATCTCTCAGCTTCGCATTGCTAAGCAGACGTCATCTGGTATGGAATATCCGTTTGGCCAATTTGGGTCAGCTGCCCTGGCTGTGTCCTCTCCCAGGACCTTGCCCACCCCCAGGCTACTGCTGAGGGGGTGGAAGAAGGGTTGGAGACACAGCCTTGATGTGTGCCGGCACTGCTCGGCAGTAGCCAAAACACTGGTGTGTTATCAGCACCTTGCTGCTACCAATGCACAGCACCGTAAGGGCTGCTACGGGGAAATTAACTCCAGCTCAGCCTGACCCAGTACATGCACATAGCAGCTAATGAAGTTTAACACTTAGATAACATAGTGTTAATGTTATAAAAGGTAGTCCCCATTTAAGAGAGAGAACTATATCACTTGCATACTTCTTTAGTTCTATTTAAGTGTAAAATGTATGCTAAATTACACATGTATGTTTGATAAAAGGGTGGACAATTATATAAAATTTCATCAACAAGAAATTATCTTACAAAGCTTCTTACTGGAATAGACGTATCAGTATAATTTTAGTTTAGTCACCATTTTCTTAAGATTGCTGGGCATGAAGTCCAAATCACAGAATCACATAATCACA